>VYZS01001084.1:0-16216 GCA_013400695.1 Neodrepanis coruscans | reverse complement strand
CTCACAGGATCTGCTTCTTATTGACTTCTCTTATCTGGCTCAAAATCCTGCTTTTAGCCTCTGGTGGTGGGTGTGCACCCCTTCTGCACCTGGGCTGTTCCCTTGCACATCAACAGCAAAGGACCTGCTGCTTTTCTGAAGGCCAATAGTTCAGTCATTATTCATTAACATTTCAGTCTCTCAAAGGGGCATGCACAGATTGGGAGTGCAGCTCTGGCTTTAGGGGCTGAAAGTTCTGGTGAGAGAAGCACTGAGAGATATTGTGGGTAGCTGCTACCTCCTTTTTGTTCCTGTTTGCCAGTGGAGACTGTGAACAGCCTCTTCTCTCCCAGAACTGCTATGATGTTCTTCCTATCTCCAGTACCACAATTTTCCTTTTGGGTTAGAAAAAGTAGTTTAACAGATACAGATATGAAAAATATTCAAGATAATGAGAGTAAATGCTAAAAGAAAGTGACATGGGTTTTGAGACACTTTCCAACACTTGAACTTGGAAAATCTCTTCTTTGCTATTGAGGAGTTGGTCTCCTGCAGTGTCAGTCACCATCTGCAGAAAAGGCAAAGGTCTGTATGACAGGTCTGGGCCAGTATAAACATTCTTAACAGCATTGTCGAACTAATTGAAAACCCAAAGTGAGTTAAAAATTCTCTGAAGAATGCCTGTGAAATATATTATTTAAATTGGGAGGAAGTAAACTCAGTTTACTTATATTTCATTCCAGCTGCAGCGTCTGTTCCAAGAAGGTGTTACTGAGTCCCCCTTGGCAGTGTCTCTCAATAAAAATAGCAAAACTTTTCTGAGTGATAACACAGAACTGGAGAGGGAAGGAGCTGTTTATGGGCCTGATTTTTGGAGGTACTGAACAGATGTGTATCACACTAACTTTACTGGACTTGTGAGTATTCAGTGTTTCTGGTAGAAATAGAAAAGCCCTGACTGCAGTGGCATTTTCCTTTCATCTGAAGACTCATCCTCCAAAGCTATTACTTTTAGGTTGGAATATTTTCTGAAAGTTTAATCAATCTTTATGGAATTACATTTTTATTAGTCATGAAATGCATTTTTTTACAGGAGCAGGACAGTAGCAGGGAATGCTTTTCTCCAAAAAGCGATTAAGTGATTCATGAAAGGCAGAGAAGTAACAAAATTAAATTCAAAAGGTTTAAGGAATAATAATTTGAATTATAAAGATCAATCACATTGTAAACGAAATTCATCTGACTCAGAAATCTCTTACTACAGCTTTTATAAACTTTTACTACTTGTCTTCCTAATCCTCACATTGGAATGGGAATACTCTGTGTCTTAATTAACCATATAAAATTTGGTCTAACTTAGAAGTAGGTAATTTCTTTTATAGTCCATTGAGAATTCAGTATTTGCTGTAGATTGCTTAAATTGAAGAAAAACAGAGTATGATAAACATATAAATAATCTGTAAGTGGGATTGCTAGGAAAGATTTTCTGGGAAAAGGAGACTTCCCCTGGTGAAAAAAATCTTGATATCTACAGCAGGCCTGAATTAAAAGGCTGCATACAGGTTTTTTCTCTGCTAGTAGTGGATGTAATGATCAGTAGTTTTCAAATTACTGTCTGTAGACACCATGGAATTTGTTAAGCCTGTCTTCTTGGTTGTAAGAAGAAAAAAATGTTAATTAACAAGTTAGCCAGGACTGGGACCAGTGGCAGTCCAGGAAGCAGTTCCTGAGAAAGGCAATTATGCAAAATGCATTGTAAGATGGAGTTTCTTAAATCAGAGGAGCCTCTGGGCACTGACGGCACTTCATGAAATACCCCTGTTTTGGCTGTTCTTTCCTCATTTGTAGCAGCTGGGAGCCCTTGTCCTAGACCTCGGGACCCTCGTGTGCTGGGTGCTGTACAAGCCCAGAAGAGAGATGGCATTGCTCCTAGGGAGCTTGTTGGGTGATAAAGCAGCCTGGTGCAGCAGGGATATTAGCTCAGATTCAGATCCAGGTAGAATTGTGATACAGATTTCTGGCCTAAAGCAGTAGAGAAGCAGATTCAGGATTGCTCAAACGTGCCCGAAGTATAACAGATCGATAGAAGACAATGAACAGAAGACAAGGAATCCTATGAGATAATTCTGGTCAGCTTGATTAACAGTTATCTCAGCACATAGATTGCCCAAGTACTTTAAGATTTAATTATTTGTGCTTTGAGTACAGGTTTTATATAGATTAAACCCAGTTGCTAAATAGCAATAGCAAAACATAAAATCACAGGCTTTTTCCTAATGATCTTCCTGCATAAAGTTTTGTCAATGTTTATTTCTCTTACACATAATGTGCTTAGATTTACTGTCTAGTAAATAAAAAAGTACAAGTTCATGTAACATGAAAGAACTAAATGTCGTATTTGGCTGATTCATAGTTTGGTTGTTTTCATTTTTCCTTTGGCAAATTATAAAACAAATGCAATGTTAATGAAGGTGGGTACAAGAATAAGTGTTACTGAAGAGTAGATGTCAACTTAACAGAGGTGAGTCTTACAGCTCGTATATCTTTGCTATCAGTAGCAATGAATGGACAATATATAGGAGCCTGTAGAGGTAGAAATTTTCTTACTGTTTAGGTAAGCCATTTTTAAAATATCCATTGGCAGTCATCTTGCTCAGCTGAAGATTAGTTGCTCATGTATTTAATTTAACAGCAACCTTCACATTAACAACATCTTCTACACTAACTGCAGTGCTCTTAATGTCATAGATATGCAGTGCAGAATTCTGAAAAAATATATAACAGACTGAAATGTAATAAAGATCTTCATGGTAAGATATTTTATTAAAAAGAGGATATTTATTTAACATCCTTCCAAGCAAACTAATGTGTGTGTGTGTGTGTGNCATCCTTCCAAGCAAACTAATGTGTGTGTGTGTGTGTGTGTGTGTTTTTTCTTTTTCTTTATGAAGACTGCTTCTTATGCCATTAGAATTGTGCATGAATATAAACCTGAAACTACTCTTTCAGTCAATGGGAATTTCTTTCTTGACTCGAGGTAGTACAGAAATGTGAGTTTATATATATATATACACACACTTCTGTTCCTTAGCAGTAGAGCAGAATAGCCTTGTAATTTTATTTGGGCTAACTGCTTGCAGCCAATTTTACTGTCAGTTTTGCTACATCTGTTTCTGAAAAATCTAAATTTGTATTTTCTGAAGTTTTCTGTAGTTTTCAGTTCTTGAGTTAAAAAATGTACCACTTTTTTATGCTCTTTGAGGTACAGAAATGGCTGGATTCTTTTCTTTAACTATGCCTGCTTATTTTTTCAGATATTTCAATGATCCTTGTCAGTCCCTTCCAGCTCATAATATTCTGAGAATCTGTGATTTCTGTCTCCTGTTATCTGTTGATATACCGACTAAGTTGCTGAACTGTTCACCAATTGAAGTGAAGGCATGTCTTCTTCTAACATATATGCTTCTGGTAACAGAAAAGAAATAACAACTAGAGAACAGAAGTGGGACAGAATTTTATGCAGGGTAATTTAATAGGCTATAAATTTATGCCTTAGTTATCTAATTTCAGTGCTCAAACCACTTATGAAACAAGCTGTCTTTGTTAGAAGCTTGACTTTGCACTCTTAGCTGATTAGTACACTCCTGCCTGGATTTTGCTGCGAAAGTGTTAGATTGTTTTTAGTTCTTAAAAAATCTTATTCACTTGAGTATGAACAAAGCTGATTCCCAGACATAATGCCAAAGAACAATGCTGATTCTGAGACAGATGATATTCTGGTTATTTTGAAGTTAAAAATGGGGAGGGTTTTTTTTTTTTAAGGTAAGTTTCTCAAGCTTATTCAGCAAAACCAGTGCAAAGTAGAGCACAGTTCTTCACTTCATAGGTCATCTTAAAGCAATGTATTTTAAAAATTAAGATTAAATACAACTTCTGGAAAAACGAAGGGTGGAACATCTCATAAATGTTTTAATGATAATCCTTTCCCTAAGTGCTCCATTTCACCATGGAACATATACATAACCACACTCTAAGTCCCCAAGATTAGCATAGAGAATTAATGTTAGTATATTAATCTAGTGTCTAGGAAGTCCGAGAACTCAAAACATGCTAAAAAAGCTATTTATATTTCATTATTCTCTGTTATAAAGAGCTTCAGGGTGGCTACACATATTTTACCATATTTCTTTTAATGATCCAAAATTATCTTGAAGTAGTTGCTTGGTCTTGCTTCCAATCTAAAAATAAAGTTGCTGAGTCAGCAGCAATTAGAGAAACAATGCGAAAACAAAGTGGGAAAAAGATCAAACCCAGAAAAAATGCATCATTATGAAAGACTGAGAAGCTTGGTAAATGGTGTCTGAACTCGAGTAATGAAAATATTAAAAATTTTTAATCTCGTGGCACTGGGAAGATTTCAGGCTTATTAGTGGCTAAGAAATACACATATAACAATCCAATTAATGACTAAATTTGTTTTTACTGGCATTTCATTAAAGACATGAAATGGCCAGTGAGTTCTAGTGAGAGAACTGTAGTTTTCAAATCAGTTTTGAGTTTGTTTGTTTGCTCCCATTATGCTACTGGAGAAGGTTTTATGTGACTCTGTTTAAAAAAAATCAAGCTCTCGATCTGATGAATTGGTTCAAATAGTTTTTTTGAGACCTGAAGACCCATGGGTCTTGTGTTTTTGGGCATTCCCTATTCTCTATGAAAGGTAAATATTACATTTGTCTTTTCTCTCTTACTCTGATTTTCCAAGACCATAGATATAACTCTTATTGCATGTGAGCTCAAATGCCAAGTTGCATCCCTCTAAAGCATCTGAATGCATGAATGAATCTGTAAAGTTATTTAACCTTTGGTTTTACTCTTATGTCAGAGGAGGAGAGGTCTTAAAAGTAAAACAAAGCTTACTTACTAGATATGTATGAAAACACTTGAACTAACTGAAAATTCTGTGGAAATACTTCACATGGAAAAAATACTTAATGTGGAAAACCTTCTAAAATTTATAATTAAAAAAGTTCTTACCATAATATTAATTAAAAATCAAGATTTTTCATATGAATATATAGATTCAAACACATATTTCCATTTTCTATCAGCTTTTAAAATAACCCCCCTAAAATTATAAGAAAAAGTAACAACTGAACAAAATAATATTTTGAATTCATGTAAATTGTCCTAAGTTGGGAATTTTGAGACACTTTAGCCAAACATTTTTGATCATGTTATCATAGAATGACCTAGGTTGGAAGGCACCTTAAAGATCACCTAGTTCCAACACCCCTTCTGTGAGCAGGGATACCTTTCACTAGACCTATTTTTTTTTTTTTCTGCAAAACAAGTTAATGGTAATTGTTTCATGGTATAGACCTGGATAATATAATTGCATATGTGATGTGATGACTGTGTCACTGTGTTGATTTACAGTTGAAGTTAATATAAAAGCATATCTAGATGGCCTATAAAAACTAAGTGCCCTAAAACATAAATTAAACAGAATAGCAAAGTGGATATAATAAGGTTTTCTAATGAAAAAGAAAAAGCTGACAGCAAAGAGCTGGGAAGGAATTTCACAGTGCTAAATAAGCACGTGATCAAGTGACACAACAGACACTAGAAAGTCAGTTTTTATAGACACAGGGTGATGTATATGAGACAAATAAATCATCATTTTACAGACACAGTGGTGATCACTGAAGTAGTCATCACCCCTTCAAAAAGAGAACTGGGACTAACGAAAAAGGAAATATAATGATGTTAATGGCCAAATCTATATTCCAAACAGCAAATCTTGTGTGTAGTAGTAATTCAACTAACACAAGAAGCATACAGGAGAACTTGAAAAGGTCCTTGAGGAGGCAAGAAAGCTGATCAATGGTACGAAATCACTTTCAAATGAGAAAGTGACTGACTAGACCTACCCCAACTGGGGCTGCTGGCAACAGCAGCATTGATAAATAGGCTACGGGGATTCATGGTCCTTTCTTCTTGTAAAAGACTTGTAAGTTATTGAAAAAAATTGGTCAAGTCTCAGTTAGAACAGACAGAAGATGGCTGCTTCTCACACAGTACATAGCGTACAGGGTATGACTGGCTGCAATAAAAAGCAGATATCAGAAGCTTTCAGATCTCTAAAAAGCAAATAAACTAATGGGAAATGCCAGTTCAGGAATATTAATTCATGCAAAGTATAATTTCTGGCTTAGGAAATTCTTGATCTATAGGTCATTGGGAACTTGCAAAAAGTATGCTGGAGTGGCCACTGTCTATTTACACCTTTTCTGTGCCTTCTCCTGTTGAATTGTGAAAGACAACGGGGGTGAGACATGGTTGCATTAAGTTTTTCTGTGAGTGATGTTAGTGTTGAGCTATTGTCCTTTGCAAGGCCAAAGTTAAAAAAGGTTATTAAGTTTGAAACATAAACCATGAGCTAAAATTGATCTTTCACTGTTGTTGTTTTATTCTCTGGTACTAGAAAGGTACTTTGGTTTTAGTAGTGGAAAAATTGTATCTTGTGCTTGATCTGGGCTGAAATATATTGGTGACTTCTGTGATAATTTCAGATGGGCTGTACAAAGTTGAAATCTGCAAAATACCAATACAAACTCAGCCTAGCTATTCTGGTGACCATTATTAGAGATTTCTTCTAAGAAATGCTTTGCAATTCCTACAGCTGTCTTGGAAACCAAAAATGCAGCTATCTTCTCTTTTTCTCTTTGCTACCACACAATGCTGGGACTCTTCTTTTATTCACAGTTCTGTTCCTATGTATCATGTAACCAACAGCACACCCTGAGTAATTCCAAAACCATTTCTGCCTGTGTCTACACTAATGATTTTTTTCAATGCTTTTTCATCATTTTGAGCTCTGCTTCATTATTTAGAAACTAACAAAGTATCTGTTCGGCAAATGATACTTTAAAGTCATTGCTATCTTAAGCAGTGACTGCCTGAAAAGAGGTATGAATGCCTTTTAAAGGACAGGACAGTGATACAGGGATGCCACATAGTCCAGTCTCCAACACTGTACTTAGTCTATAATCAGAAATTGTTTCTTTCTAGCAAATTAATTAATGCTAAATTAAAAAAAAATATGATAAGGAAGGTCAGTCGAGGGAGAGCCTGACAATGTTCATGTTCATTTAATATATTTGTCTTTTTCCCTCCTTCCCTGTCATTAATTAAACAAATAAGAAGAAATTAAGTCTTCTTCAGCTCTGAATTAATTTGGTTTTAGAACAACCTTTGGTGGGGAGAAACCCTCTCTTAATATTAATTCTCTTCACAGGATGAACATTACTGAAAAAATATAACCCTAACCATCTTAGCTGGTGTATTGTATATTATACTATTCACCCTCAGTTAGATAAGAGTGCTTCTTTCAGTACAGTGTGTTTTCAATATTATGGTGATGATTTCTTCATACAATAAGATAATTTCAGTGTTAATGTTCATCAAACATTCCTCCTAATTCACTCTTATCTAGGAGCATCAAACTGGGACAAGAAAACCTCAAGAGTACAAAGCTCAGAGATTTGCTATACGTTTGTCATTTGATGAACTATTACTACACAATGTCAGTTGAGTTACCAGTTTTTATAGTTTCCTTGGGCTATAGAGCAGAATCTGACCCAGAGGGAATTCATAATTTTATTCTGGATGTTCTACAGTCTGTTGAAGGCAATTGAATGTCTGTCGTGGTTTTACCACTAAAAACGCGGTGCTGACAAGAGATGTCCGAGAGAAGCCATACAACCCAAAAAAAGAAAAACACTCAGCCAGTTAGAAACCACGAGCCCCCCCTCCCCCTCCCTTCCCCAGCCCCAGGAAGGGATTTCAGTGCTGATAGAAAGATGTGGCCTTTAAACCCGGGCTATGGCCATGGAAAATCGCTAATCCGCCTGCCCAGGAAAATCCCACAAGAAAAATGCAACCTCCGAGGAAGTGGCCCACCCCCAGGAAATCATGAGAAAACGCAATTCCAAAAGAGCAGTCCACCCCCCGGAAAATCACGAGAAAAGGCAATCCTGAAAAGCAGTCCACCCCCCAGGAAAATACCACAAGAAAACACGACCCCGAAAGAGTCCACCCCCCAGGGAAATACCACACCAGGCTGCTGCTGCTGAATCGTGGATTCATCCACACACGGAGGTTAGTCTCAGCGCGAAGACGAGGAGTGATGTTACCGCAGCCACATCCAGAGAAGAAAGAGAAAGATGGCGCCCGCTCTCCCCTTTTTATAGGGGACCCCTCTTGGTGCATGCGCATGCGCAGATGGCCCCCAGGGGGCTGGCTTTCCTCTGATTGGATGATCAGCTCCCGGGCCCCGCCCCCTGCTTGCTCACGGGAGCGCCAGGTCAGACCGGAAGCGACGCCAGCCCCACAGGCCAGAAGTGCATATCCGGTAATGGCGGCGCCCTCAGCGCCATGCGGCCGCGGCTCCAGTGCCACACGGCCGCAGCGCCATGCAGCCGCAGCCCCATAGCGCGGCCCCCGTGCCCGCGGCCCTGCGGCGCAGTCCCAGAGCGGCCCCATGGGGAATGGGGGGGGGAAAACGGTTTTATTTTCTAACCCACAACAATGCCTGTGACCTTCAATGTAGTTTTTAAAATTACTTATAAACTGGGAATTGAATGTAATAATTTCTTGTGTGTACTTATTTATAGGAAAACCTGCAGAATCCCCAAGCCTGTCAAATAATAAGTAAAAATTTTTACTCTAGAAAATGGGGTTTATATACAAGCACTTGTTAAAAAAGTGATAGAGGAACTAGGAGTTCCTAGTGTTTTTTAGGTGGTTATTTTAGGAATAGATTACCACAAAAACAGAGGGAGGGTACTTCACTGTGTTAGACTTTCCAATTAAGTGTCTAATGGGGCTTGAGATGTAAAAGTTCTCAAGAGATCAGTTTTCAGTTTTGTAAGATGGGGATGTTTAGAAGCTAGTTTGTGTTTATTAGACACACTAAAGTTAATATAATCTAGGTTCAGTTCTTGAGAAATACTGCAAAATATGAGTGCAGCATCAGTATGGATTTTTATATTCAATCCAAAAAGATGTTTGTCTAAGGAGTTATTTGCTAGTCATTCTTGCATTTCTAGAGATATTAAACTGATTTAGATACTAGAATGACAACGAATGAAATCCTAAATTTTTTAAAATTCCTGTGAATCTAGTTCTGGTATTATTTGCTTGATCAATAGGAAAACATCTATTTCTACAGCAAATGTCAATCCTGCCATGCAATTTCTAGTTAAAGTCCGAAAGGGTGAAAATGACAAGTTCACACATGCTTTTTACAAGTATCTACATGTACAACTAGGTGTCACAATCACAAAGGTAAAGGCACAGATCACTCTCTAAGTTGATAGAATCCTAAGTTGAATCTGGATATGAATCTTGTAACTTGTAAAAATAATATATGGTATTAGGAATAGGACTATTCATGCAGGAAAAAAGAGGTTTGTATTTTTAGGATTCACATTTTGGAGCTGTTACTTTGTAATTGAAACTGAGTTAGAGTAATAGTAAAACCTGCAAATCATCGAAATTGAGTCAACTGAGATGTTTGCAAAAAATTCTGATCCTCTTTAGTTGAATGTGATTAGGGAAAGAACTGCTATGAGTTGAAATCCACAAAGAGACATTTCTGTAAAGTAGCTCAAAAGTGACCAAAGTGAGTCCAACAACAGCACAGTATCTGTTGTCTAATAAATTGATCAAAAACTTAAAAAGAAATATTTCTAACATATGTTAGTATTTATTTTAGAAATGTTGACATTCAATTAAGAAAATAAATTCTTTATGAGACTTTGGAGCTGTTAGGTTTTTCTGTTATTGAGTACTAATTAATTGATTAAGGATAATGTGGGAATTACAGATTTTAAAATAAGCCAGCAATTTCAATTTTATGTAAATAAAAAACATATATTCAAAGTATGATCAGTTCAATATTGTCTTTTCAGTAAATAACTGTATTGTTTTTAGGGAAAAAAATAGAACTGGGATAATTGTCTGTTCAGTTCCAGTAGTTATCATGATTTTGCACAAACAATAAACATCTATTAGTACTGTTGAGTATGTCTCATATGGCACTCTGCCTTTGAACTCATCCATCTTATTTAAGTATTCTCTCACCTGTTGCTCTATGACTGCTGGCTGTCTCTGTCCTGAAACCATGCTGGTATGTGCAGAGCAGAGGGCTACAAGCAAGGTTTGACTGAGGCCAGAAAAGCACTGAGTGCTTTGGTCTCTGTTGTCCCTCTGCCTCTAGGCTGTCTCACGATGACACATAGGGAGTAGTCAGATGGGTTGATGTAGCAAATTTCCTTGGCTGGAAAACAGGTGTGTGTTCCCTGCAAATGCTGTAGCTGACAATGAGTGACTGTGGCTGTTATATTCATAGTCTCCTTCTGGAGAGCTTGGCAATGCTGTCTGATGCCTCACCTTTCTTTCTCCTGATTTATCAGGTCATTTTTCTCTAGGTGATTGCTGCAGATAGAGCTGGAGGGATGAACTTCCATCCTGCTGGGAGCTCCTGCAGCTTTTGGCCGTACCATTCTTCCTTGCTCTTGCCTTGCCAACATGTACATTTTTCAATATAATAGTCAAGATTTTTTCACTTCATGCTCAGCATTCAGTTTTCTCACGTAATGTCAAAAGGAATAGCAGAGAAGGCCTGATTTAAAAGGGATGAAAGAGAATGGAGGTGGGGTATACTCTACTGAGGTTTATGCACCACGCTGCAACTACAGAACATTCCAGTGTCTGCTGTATAGCTCATACCTGTGGACCAAATATATACATATATACATATATATATATAAAATATATAAGTTAAAATAGTGTACAGCCCTGCCATGCCAAAGCAACTTCGTGCCATCTCTCCTCTGCATATAAGACCGCTCCATTTTAAATTTCACTAGATTTCAAGTTTCTGACCTGATGAAAATCATACTGAGAACTGATCCTCCTGAACCTCAAGACATTGCTGGGTTTTGATGCCTTCTCAGAAGCATGTTAGAACATCCTTCTGATGGACTATGAAGAGGGCAGATGTGATGGAGAAAATATAGGTTAAAACATGGATGAACTTTTTTATATTTAACATGCATGTCACCTGACATATTTTTACCAAATTAGTATGTGTTTCTGGTATCTTGTGAATATTTAGATGCATACAAAGAGACAAAAAGCCATGAGAATTCACACAGTAAAAATTACAATGCATAGTGAAGAGAAATTCTTAGAATGATTTTTCTATTTCAGTTTATGCAACTGGACAGTAGCTTGGCATATTTAAATTAAAAAAACCCCACACAATAATTACACACTTATCACTAACAAGAACCATATAAATCTATAAAGGTATTTTCTGCACAGTTTCAACTTACTCAAAAAATGTCTCATTCATTGAGATTTTTGCAGGATCTTTAGTATGAACATCTGATTTAAATGAAGAGAAAATAGTGAAAGATGACTCTGTAGTTCAGGTCTTCCATCATTTTCTGAAGGTATGCACTGAGAAATCATTTAACATGTGCAGAAATGCTTCAGCCAGAGTATGCTACTACTATATCATTTGTCAAATCCTAAATATTATGCAGGGTGAGAAGCTGATATAAAAACTGTTTCAAATGTTTTCAGACGATAATGTTATCTGAGAACATTCACATGCTAAGATGCAAGATAAGCTTTGATGCTTGTGTTTCACAGTCGTAGGAAAGATATATCGGCCGCTATGATTTTTTTTTTTTTACTGCAAATTTGAGAATTCTGACATTAACCTTCAGTATTTGTAGTTTTTTTTTCAGATTATAGTTTTGTGTCTATTTTCTGGTATACATTTTAAAGAAATTGTACGAATATATCCAGGAGAGCTAAACAGTTTCTCATGCCCACTCAGGGTTCAAGTTTCCTGATATGCATAACCTTTCTTTTCCTTTCCTATCCAAGTTCTACCTCCTTTATTTTTGTCTGGGGATGCAAATATATCTTCCCTCCTATTTTGACAGTTGAGAGGACTTCGGGGCTAGCCTTAGCACTGTGACAGAACAACATATGGGCTCTGTGCTATGTCCGAGTTGCAAACCAAAAACTTGGTTTGTAAGGAAAAGCTATTCACTCTTTCTTTATAATATGTTTGACAAAGAGGCAGCAAATGAAATTAACAAGTAGCTGTGTAAGAAGAAAAGGAAGGCCTCTTTCAAAGAACAGTTTTGTTTATCCCTTTTCATTATATATGGATGAGTTCAGACAGGTTAAGATACAGAGGTCAGCTCATGCAAAACATAATTTTCCAGATGTTATTAAATACAAAGGTACCTTCTGTGATTCCTTCAGCCACAGAGTACGAAAACTGTAGGGACACATTAGCGGTGTCATTTTGTGTCTCATATTCTTGATCTCTGATATTGAACATTATAGATAGGATACTGAAACAAACTGGAAGCAAATAAGAAGTAATCCAGTTTCTACTACACTATTTGCAGTTACCTCTGGTCCTGAGGCTTATCATAATTCGGTGAAACTGTGAAGAGAATAATTCAACATGATATTGTATATGAACTTGCGAGCACTTTGATTTGGTCACTACGACTTGTTAAGACCATTAGGATTTTATCTGATTAGCCTTGTTTTGGCCCTTTGAGAAGCATTTAAATGACTAACTTGGCAGGTAAAATCAAGGCCTTTGCACAAACATAAATAGAAATCACAGCAACAAAAAGCATAGTAATATTTCCAGCTAATAAGTTTGTAGAAGTGAGAGGGAACATGAAGGTTACTTAGTTGGTGTCTTTAGCCCAGGTGATTCTCCTAGAACAGGAAAAGAACATCCATTACTGATATGTGTGATTCTAAGTGAAAACAAAATGTAGTTTAAAATGTTTAAAACTTGAAAATACAGAGCTCAGAGTCTATTTACAACTACAAGAATAAGCCAATCAATCCCAAATGAACAATACTTCATTTAATATAAAGGTATAAATAATTCTCTAGGACAGATAATATCTGTTTATTATTATGCTGTGATATTGTCATCACAGTTTTAGAAGATTTTCTGCATTTGTGGCAAACACATTTGTGCTTTGCTTCTCATTTTTGGTCTTTTCTGTAGCCAATGATTATTTTTTTCCAGATACATGACATTCAAAGTAATTCTTTTTCTTATTTATCCATGTGTGAAAATATATGTCTATGGATGTTTTCTCCTGAAACAAATATTGACAACATTCTTACATGCGATCAACCATGTCCTATTTTTGTGTTCTTGCAACTTCTGCTTCCTATAATAACTCAATTTGATGGTGATGGTATGGAGCTTAATTAAGAACTTCTAATATTTATTGTGAATACATGGTACTAAACAGACAGTCTTCCTCTTTTAATTTTTTAGGTGTGACACTTCTATTAACAATGAGGCATTTGTTCTCTTAAGGAAAACTATTTTTCACATACATTGGTCCTGGGAACTCTTGTAATCAATGTATAGTGAAGGTGTAAATGTTCTGTTTATTTCAGGAGCCTTAATGACATCTTTCAAACCTGCTGTTTTTCCTCATGTAAATTATTTTGTCTACACAAATCTATTGGTTTACATGTGGAATAATTAGTGTCTCTAGACCAAAGCAAGCACCTTTGATTTTGGCACAAAATGCTAGTCATATATTCCACTTATTCCCTGCTACAGTTATAAATGGTAAATGGCAGGCCTTTTAAGAAATTCCCCTGTGGTGCAGCTAGCAGGAGATTGCTCAATTGTAGAATAATCAAATCTGACCAGATGGTGATGAGGCTGGATACTAAATGTTGTTTAAACTCTCCTGCTAGGTTTTCTCATTTAAAAGAGGAGAAATCCCGCTTTAAAGCCTACATGATACCTTGCTATGAGGCATACAGCACTGCCTATTCTGCCACATAGTGCAACACTTCACATTTCCAGGCAATGTAGAGAAGGGTCATGACATCTTTAGAAAGCCAGTGTTTTCCTTCAAGGAGAAGGAAAGTTAGGGAACACATAAAGATTAGATACAGGAAGCAGATGATAAGTACCCTATTTATGAGAGCTTCATCTTTGTCCAACTGCAATATGTCACAGCTTGAGAGCAAAATACCATAATTGGAGGAAGGAGACCTAGGGTGAGGTTCAGCTCTTAAATGGAAAGTGTACAGTAAAAGATGTTCCATAGAGGTATCTACAGATATCTCTGCCCCAAGTGTAGTCACTGGAAATAAAATAAGTACAGTCAGTCAAGATGAGCTTTGTGGGCAGGTACCACTGACTATATTGACTACATCACCATCAGCAGAGATGGGAGCTGAAATACTTGACACACATTGCAAATAACTTCTTCTGCACCTAAATGTGGATTACTAATCACTCAACTGCCTCTTATCACTCACTCTTTATTAGTCTTTACAGGGGTAATTCTGATAATTCAGGGAACTGTGCAGTTCTCATACAAAAACATTGCATGTCAGGCCTGAACTGAGTCAAAAGTTTGTCACATGAGATCCTTGTTATGGCAAGTTCTGTCTACTGCACTTGTATTATTTTTGGTAGGGTCTTTTTTTTTTTTTCAATATCAGAAGATAATCAACCAGTAGAAATGCTACTCTTCATAGAAAGCTTCAGTATATCTCCTACTGAGTATGAGTTATGTTTAGTAATAGAATCCTTATGAGCCTCTTTCAATCTATCTATAAAATTGAAGGCTTTTAAAGCCAATGTAAATCTACTTGCCTTAAGTTAACACCTAGAACACAAAGGTTACCTCTGAAATGTTTTTAAACTGTTTGGCTGATTTAGGTATTTTCACTGAGGCAATCTAACCTTTACCAAAGAAACAAAGGTATTAGCTTTTGTGGAAGGTTATTGTGTTCTGGCAGAGAGATGGGTAGAATGGGTTTCCTCATGATGAAGTAACTAAGAAATTTCTATGTTCTACACCTATTTCAATCTCTCAATATTAATAAGAGAAAATGTGAGTTTTGCATGGTATTTCATGCAAACTTGTGTTTGCACTTCATGTATCATACATGCAATGAATACACTTCATTCCAAGGGTTTCATAGCACAGATTATTTTTATTTCCTGGTTGGTTTGTTTATTCTCTTCAATGTCCAATACTTTTAGTCTGAATTCTTGAGAAATGGAGTGTGAGGTCTGGCACTGGTGGCTTGACTGAGTGTTGAATCTTCTTTAAGCTGATGGGCATATGGGTATTCACACAAGACTTTCCAGAAAGATGAATTGCTCTTGTCACCTAGGACAAAAAAATTTTGACCACAGTCTTTAGTAACTCACCGTGTTAATTTCTGTTCAATAACAATGGCACTCTCACATCTGGCCTTGTTATTTTGTGTTATTTTATAACCTGACACTGAGTAAAATGCTATCTTTTAAACTTTTATTTTACATGGGCAGCAACTAATATTTTAAAGGAGATTTTGCTTCTTCATGTAGCAAGTCAGTTTTGACACTAGATTTTTCAATTTTTTAATTTTTCTTTTTAAATCCCCTGCCCCATGCTTGCAAGGAATGCTGCTCCTTGTGATTGAAATACATTATATTTATTGCAAAAGGTCTTTTTTTTCCTCTGCCTAGTGATGGCAGGCTGAAAGCTGAAGTCCCATGCACCTACTTTGTCCTAATTCTGTGTCTCCTGGGGGTATTGTTGCTGTGGTGTGGTATCTTCAGATACCCTGCCTGCTGTCACTGCATCTCTTCCGTGCGATGTTGTATTGGGTCTCTGTGGCCAGGTTTTGGTAGTGGGGGAGCTACAGGGGTGGCTTCTTTGAGAAGCTGCTGGAAGCTTTCCCTGTGTCTGGAAGAGCCAATGCCAGCTGGCTCCAGATCAGAGGCCAGGCCAATCAGGAGTGATAGTAACACCTTTGTAATAACAGATTTAAGAAGGAAGGAAAAAATAGTCAGTGGGCAGATGATGGCCGCCAGAGAAGAGCAGAATGAGAACATGTGAACAACAATGCAGACAACAAGGTCACTAGAGAAGGAGGAGGAGGAGGTGCTTCAGGTGCTGTAGCTGAGGTTCCCCTTCAGCCTGTGTTAAAGATCATGGTGGAGCAGCTGTGCCCCTGCAGCCCATGGAGGACCACAGGGGTGTAGAGATCCACCTGCAGATTGTGAAAGAGCCCATACCAGAGCAGATGGATGCCCAAAGGTGGCTGTGACCTTGTGGGAAGCTCATGTTAGAGCAGGGTCCTGGCA
>VYZS01001083.1:19553-35631 GCA_013400695.1 Neodrepanis coruscans | reverse complement strand
AAACACCAAACCCCTGAAAAAACTATTAAAAACCTTTTTTATTGTTCAGAAAAAAAAAAAAAAAAATAGTACATTATAATTTTTCACACACAATGCCATAAAG
The DNA here is from genome assembly GCA_013400695.1 of Neodrepanis coruscans. Classification (NCBI taxonomy): domain Eukaryota; kingdom Metazoa; phylum Chordata; class Aves; order Passeriformes; family Philepittidae; genus Neodrepanis; species Neodrepanis coruscans. Next base: position 35,528 of record VYZS01001083.1, on the reverse strand, counting down.
GTATTTATAAAGATCACAGGAGCCAAACTGAAGGTCTTTAGGTCCTTTTCTTCATGCAGTGTACTCCTGATGCAATAAACTTTGAGACAGACACCCAAAAGCATCTAGAACCACTGTTTTGTCACCCTAAGATTACCTTAAACTGTAGGCTCAATGAATAAAGAAGAATTTTTGGTTTTTCTCCATCTGTTGTGCCATCATGTTCATTCCAAAGAGGTATTGGCTGCTCCCCTCCTGTACATGTTAAATGCACATTGAGTTTTAACAAAGAAAACATTTTAAAAACAGTAGATATAAAAAAGGTGGCAGTGAATCAAGCCTCATTTTAAACAGTGACTAGTTGAAAAATGAAGATTGAAGATGGAAGACACTGGTGGAGATTCATGTTGTTACATATAATTAATATTTCTCTACTGGGAACCAAGGAAGAGTCTCACATTTCTTACTGCAGGGAAACATTCCACAGGAATACTCAGAGCCTGTAAGGAGTAGCACCAAGTTTTCAAAAAGATTTTATTTGTGCCCTGCACCAATGTATCTCCTGATTATCTGACAACAAAAATTGAACATTTGACTCAATAATACACAAATTGCATGAAAAGAAGAACTGAAATTATATCAGTATTTTTCAATGAGAGGAGGAAAGAGTATTCTGTAGTTGTATTTGTGTAGAATTCCTCATCCTGGCACATTTCACCCCAAATTACATATTCCCCATAGGTCCAAATTTGAAGGAGCAATCCTGGTTTATATTCTCCCTGAGGGCTTGCTGCTAGAAAAGGCTAAGCCATTAATTCTCTCCAGACATGCCAATTCTTCTAATTACAGCTATTTGGTGCTAAGAATAGACAGTTAAATCATGGATTAAAACACCCCAAACAACAACCGTAAATTTCTATCACTCCATTTTGTATCTGGATAATTCTCTTCTTTTAATCAACACTGCCTTCAACTTCCATATGCAATTATTATGGACTGTTCTGTTCATTAATTAGCTTTCAATCTGTGCAACTTCACCTTAAATAATGGGTAGTTACTCAGTGTTTATATAAGGATAATATGCAAACAATATTTTAGTGCAACATAAACTGTAATTAGAAAAACCACTGTAGTATGTTACACTAATTGGTATTTTCAAGCCATGTAAATTACTTTGCTCCAAGTCAGAAGGACAAAGCTATTTTCTGCCCCCATTGTTCTGCATCCAGCACCCAGAGCCATGGATTGCTGATTCCTGACAAATTACCCCAATATGGAAGGTAACAGTCACATTTCAAAGCCCCTGAAGCTGCTACTTGCAATTGAAATTTATAGCCTGGAAAAATGAAGAAGAGCAATGGTAATAAAGTCCTCACATAATACAGAGGAGATTGAACTCCAGAGACTAAGAGATGTTATTAAAGCTAATATAGATTCCTTGCTTTACCACTGTATGTTCTTCTATAAAAAATATTCTAATAGAGTAACGACAGCTGCTAAAGATTTATTCTTCCCCTAAGAGTTTTCTTGCTAACCAATATTAATATATTTTGGCTGAAACAATATCAGGGTGTTTAAAATTGATTTCTTCAGGGAATATGATACTTTTCAGTGTCTACATGAGTATACATGAATACATATACACTCAAAGAGGTATATGAAAGGAGTGTGTAGATGCACACACAGACACTCCTTTCACTTAGCTACCACTTTTTAGTTTTTCATTCGTCATGGTATTTCCAACTACTGGCAAATCTTTCCTCTAAAAATTAGCTATATTTCTGAAACAGCCTTTTAAGATAACTCAAAAAGTTTGAAGTGGACAAAATGAATACAGAAAGTAACCCAGCCAAGGTCATGTCATGGATAGACACAGAGGTTAATGTTCAGAGTGCCAAACTATCCTGCTTCCCAATAAAAAGTCTTGCTTATGATAGAACTAGAATAATTTCCAGAGCCTGTATTATTATTTCAAATTCCAGGTCTGCTTCTTGCTGTGAAATGATGATGTCTGTGAAATAAAGAGCCATCAAACAAGGTTTAGGGATCCTACTTAAATTTGTTCTGCTTACCTGAAACCTTCTGTATGACTTCATTTACTTCCTTCATGAACACTTTTTGCACAAATACTAAATGGTTTAAAAGATCAGTTGTGAGATTATGTTCAAAGGAACCAACCTGCAGAAACAGAAAATTTTAGAACAAAATTTTATTATTTCAAAACTGTGGATTTTTAGTTTTCAGGCACATCTTTTCAAGCCTAGTTATACTGTTACTGGCACAAAAAAAAAAAGATCATTATCTAGTTTTGTATTGCAATTTTTTTACTGTGAATACCTATAAAAACATGAAGGACATGCATTAGTATATGAAAAAATTTACTCTACTTATTGCCTAAGTTTAGCTTAGGCAATAAAAAGCAGGACTTGATTAAGTTGATGGAACTATGTGAAATGCTACTTAGTTCCAGACAGTAAATCATTGTCAGAAGAAAACAGAAATTAACTGTCAACCTTTAAAAGAATATTGTTCTACTCACTGTAGATGAACAAGTTTACTGGTACCTTCAATGGTAAAGCTGCTATGTGTCTAGTCTAAAACAGTATTCCTAAGCACTCGAGTCTGCTTCAGTTTGTTTAAATTCACCACTAAGATTTTAAATAAAAATTAAAATACAGCTATTTTCTAAAACTTGCACCTAGCTTTTGCCTTGGCTAAGCAGACCCTCCCTTTAGTTTGGTAAGCTAAATAGATTTAAAGACTCAAAGGTTTTCCTTCAGCCAGGAACTAAGAAAAGTGTGTTGAACAAAGAGCACCTAATTAAACTTGTCCCACAAAGATGCAAACAACAGTAGTCTCAATTACAAACAGGCTGGACTCTTTTTCTGACTGAGGAGGTACAGTTAGTAAAAAAGCCTAGCTTTTCCCCACAAGGTAGGTTTCTTTTAAACAGCATCACTTTTCTCCCTGTGAAAATTGGTACACAAGTAGAACTTGTGAGTAGAACGCACTGTGTCCCACAGAAAATCATTCACTATATGATTTACTAAGGTTATATATAACTTCTATCTATGGACCTGTCTAATCACAAAAAAATAAACCAGCTATAAAAATAAAGCAATACATTTTTCTTTAAGTTTTTCAGTATTTTTATTCAGCCTGTAAACCCGAAACTTTAAAATAAAATGGAGATGCACACACAGAAGAGTAACAGAATGGAAATAACAAGTTAGCAAAGATATTTCCAGCACCTACCTCAGCCACACAGCGCAGGTAGTTCCCCTGGAGATAGTAGCCCTGCTTGGCTGGAAGTTCATCTATGCTCCAAATCTGGTCTGAGTAAGTGTCATGCTCCTCCATGATATATTTCCCTGACATGGTGACAGGAGGGAGGTTGAGACTTGCCGAAGGAGGAATGGTTGACATGTCAGTGGCAGAGACTTTGGAAGTGAAGCGCAATCTGTGGTTTGGGAGCTCAAAATTAAATCTGGTTTGGGCACCTGTAAAAGGAAGGCGAGGAAGGAAAAGGTATGAACTGGCACAACAGTCTTTTATTTAGCCTTGAATTTAATAACGTTTTTGGAATTAACAAAAAATAATATTTAAAATGCTATTGAAATGCATAGATCTAAAAGAGCTATAAATATCTACCCACAGGATTCTGGGGTTTTTTTGAATTTTAAAGAAAATGATGACACCAAGCTAATTAGACGGAGAAGGGTGTCCTATAAACCACCTCATGTGTACTGAGAGCCTATAAGAGTATTTTCAGGTAGCCTTATGAATCAGAATTTAATTAATCAAGGATCATAAACATATTTTAGCAGTCAGAGGGAAACTTCCTAGGAGGAAGCTATAGAGGCACAAGTACATGTCTTTATCTGCTCCTACATTCTGCCTCTGGCAATCGTGTATAACAATAACAGTGAAAATTCTCTATATGCCCCCATCTGATTGGAGTCCACATTAAAAAAATAGGCAGACAGCAACAGATTCAAAGCCCTTGATATAACTCAACAGAAATACTGAGTGCTCTTGGATGCTTATAGAAGGCCAAACTAAAAGCCAAAATGCTTTGAAAGTTTCAGACAACTGTTACCTGTCATGCCATGACTCCTCATTCTTCCCATCTTATATTCCGCCTTGAGGGAGGGCAGGAGAGCTGCCCCAATAGCTATACCATCTATCATGGCACTGAACTTAAGCACTATAGGCTTCTTCTCCAAGCCTTCTGGCAGCTGTGGGAACTCATTTGTCTCCACAGGCGTTTGATTAATGCTCGTTGGAGTCTTTTCCAAGGGCAAAGGTGTCGCCACGTCTTCTTTGGTTGGCTGGGGCCTGTTTGCCAAGACAAAGAGCAGAACACCCTTTTTTGTTATTCCATCAGTGACACATGACCAGCCTGACTCTCCCACACAAGGTAGTACAAAGGCCAGAGGTTGGCCTTTGGAAGGGCCATCCAAGGAGCACTCACGCAGTGGAGGGCTGCCGGATGAGGTCGGAAATCTGCTTGGAGAGCTGGTGGGAGCTGCGCACCATCATGCTGTGCAGCGTGGCAGGGTGCTGTGGGATGTTGATGCTGATGGCTCCCACCTTGACCACGGCAGCGTTGTTGGTTTTCAGCCCTCTCTGGGCACTGTACAGGGCCTGGGATTTGGCAATGCTGCACTTCACGACAGTTCTAACGGGAAGAGGGAAGAGCAGTTACTTGTACGTTCTTGGAACAGCTTACACTTTTAGGTTAAAAGGGGATTTTAAGTGTTAAGCTGAATTTTAAAGTGATGCCATAAGTAATTTTGTTTATAAATTACAAAAACATTCCTTTTTCTTTTACTTTACACACAGAGATGCACTACATGCCACAAACAACTACACTCTACATTTAAGAGAGCTACAAGTCATGCAAAAATACCTGTTAAACTGTTATTCTTGCATAAAAAAAGGATCATTTCAGTGCATACACACTAGGCTGCACATAGACAGACAAATTTGCACACACGGAAACAAAGAGCCTTCCATTTCAACTCCTTTTCAGGAATAATCTGGAATCAGAATCATCCTTTTCATAAGAAGACTTAGTAAAGTCTGATTTTAGCATCCAGATAGGCCCGTGGAGAAAATACTCACTTAACAGCCAATACACAGCAGGTGATAAATGGATTTGTGAATTAATACTGACATTTAATTCAAATGTACAACTCCAAAATGTCATCTAAACTTTATTTTAATATTGAGGAAGATATGGTACATAAAAATAACCCAAGATAAAAACACAACTGCACAAAGCAGTTTTTGATGTCCAAATGCAATTAGCAAATAGCAGAATTCACTAAGCTTCTATTAAAAAAAGACTTCTATTAAAAAAGAACACATTAATGTTTCTCATCTGTGGTCAATTCCTGGAGGGTTACCCAATGGAAGTATATTATGTAGCCAGCACAGAACATTACAGCCTCAAAGAGAAGGACATGGAAGTGTAGAGATGCAGTACATCAACTAAAATGGCTGAAAAATAGACTCTATAAAATTGCAACATGCAATGCAAGTTTCTCAAATACTATATTTTAAGGAGTATAACTAAAATACTTTTCACATCATGATTTCCATTGTTCCATAGACAGTTTAGTTTCATGGTACATGGCTACAATATTCTATGAATTCTACTCCCAGGTGTGGAAATACAAACAACAAAAACAAAAAAAAGACATCATCCTTCTGTTTGTCAAGAAGACATACACAGCACTGTAATGCAACTGCAGGCCTATCAACAGCAGATTAATTAACTGAAGCTCAAGGAACATTCTCAGATTTTCACAGCTCTGCAAGAGCTGTAAGTGACCTAAAGTGGTTATGAATTAATATTCTAGTCAGGACTGTCAAGTAGAAATGATTTCAAAATATGTCAAGAAATTACTCAAATATGAAGGGGGGAACAAATCATAATTCACAACCATTTTCAGAAAAACATACAAATAAACACTATTTAAGAAAAAGCCAGATATTTTGATCCACCTCTTTAAAAGAAAAACACAATTATTTCTCTCTTTATGTTTGATTTCTTACTACTCTCTTCCTGCTTCAATTCTCTCTCAGATATTGTGAACACAGTCCCATCTCCATCAACAAAACAAAATAATACTATATTCAAACCATTTAAAACACTTCCTTAATTAAAAAAAAATTACACCAATATAGCTGTCACAAGAGAAAAATATTTCAGCAAGATTAAGTGCTATGGTATTTCCATATTTTATACAAATTATTTCCACTCTTGCTTGCCTGCACAAAACTCACTTCCCTGACAAAATGAAATGTGGAACAACTATCTGGGTATCCATTTATTTGGAATGAGGACTGCAGATCACATACCTAGAGTTTGCTTACCTACAGTGCTATGCCTATGATAGATTTGGTTGTATATTACTGAAACCATTAATGAAGTTACATGCCAGTAATAATTTGAGAAATAATTCTATGTCCTTGCATCAATTCCATGAATAATCACACTCCAAACCAACTTGCAAAAAAAAGTCTTTGTCTCACTACAGAACTGACTTCAAGGACACCATTCAGCAGGTTTTTGGAAATATTATAAAAAGGAGGGAGGGTAAAAACCTCAACAAGAGGCCTGTAACACACAGGAACTACTACACCAAGTCAGCTGTAAACTCAGGCAAAAGCAGATACTTGAGGTGTAAATAGAGTGATCCTTCCCTTAATTCCAGCCACCACAAGATAATTTTTTAAGCCAGAGGCTGTATTGTGTTCATGACCCACCACCAGACCTATCCTACATGGATTTATCCAACCCTTTCAATCATTTATACTTTTGTTGACCACATCACATGGCAGTGAATTCAACTGCTTAGTGACACATGATGAGAAGAGGTTTGGCTTAATGTTGCTACCAGACAAAAAGGAACAAAACCCCAAATATTTTCTCTGCATCACTTGCAATTTTCCAGTCCATCACCTCTCCTTCCAGAACTACCTTCTATAAGAGTATTTTCAAGTTAATCTTACATTATCTCAACACTGAATACACAAATAAGACCCTGTGTCTGTTGTGAGAGAGGCTCACACCCACACACACAGTTCTGGGGGACATGAAGAGGGTCACCTTCAGAAGCAGTAAAAACACAGGCAGAGTTTTAAGCCCCTAATTGTTAACACTTATAAGGGCTTTTTATTTTGGCAGATATTTAGCAGGCTACATTAAAAGCTAACACTAGTGTTAAACTATAATGTATTCAAGCAGTATCTTCCTACGCAATCACACACAGTAGGAATGCAGCCATTAGCTACATGACACAGAGTTAATTGCAAGACTATTAAACATAATAATATGACATACAGAAACTCTTGTTTGGCTGTGCTTGTAGGAGATGTAGGAAAATCCTCCAGTCTACAGATGAAGATTGAAGAGAAAGCAAGAAAAACAAAAACAAAGCAAATAAAGAATAAACATCCATGCAAAATTGGTCAGTTAATTACTCGTAACCCACAATATGACATTCACTTTCAAATTTACAACGTTGAAGGGTTTGGTTTTTTTCAGGTTTGTTGTTTGCTGTTGTTGCTTTTAAGATGTATTGTTAATTCCCCCCTTTCCTTTTCTACCCTCCCTATATAGAAGTTCAGTAAGATGATGATATAAAACAGACATGAAGAACCTCGGTCACCTTCAAAAATCCTTCATAACTGTCAGATGACAACTTTTATTTATCCTTTTGAAACATGAATATTGGAAGCAATTTAGCTGAATTAATAAAATTCTTCATGTTTTAAGTTCTGTGTAGCATCTTCCAAACTAACCAGGAATTAAAAGGAGAAAGAGTGACTCGAGTCACATCATTAAGCCCCTTTCTTACAAAGTTCATATTATAAAACCAGATCACATACTGGGGGTTACCCAGCTAACACCCAAACTGTGTGAGGGTGATCTCCAAAAAAGAGTTGTGGTTCAGCTGTTATTCTGCAACTCAAACAGAAAGAAATTCAGCTAGGAACAAAGGAAAATAATGGATGGCCTTTTTGAGTTTGTGAACCTGGCAAAAAAAAAAACCAAAAAAACCCACCCAAAATAAAGTGGATGCTGAGCAAGTCATTCATGGTGTTCATGCAAAAGAGGTGATTCTCTCCCCCTCCCCTGCCAAGTTGTGTCAATTATATATATAAAGGCTGGAGAAGGGACACTAGAACTGTAAAAATAACACAAAGAATGAAGCATCATAGGAGCTTAAAAAGATACCTATTAAAGAAATACTATAGCTCTTAAATAGGAATAATCAGCATCAGTAGATTAACTACTCCCTAAATAATTATCTGGTTTGAACCTATAAGTTTCAAAAGGTAAATAGAAGCATAAGAGAAACAATACACAACTCATACCCACTTTCTATGCACTTAAACAATTTCAAGTTGTCACACTTCCTACTTACTGGATATTTGGGGTAATTCCCTCCAGCAGGACGATATTGACACCTCCTATGTGAGCAGTGGCACATGTCTCAGTCATCTTTTGATGTAGTACATCTTTAGGAAACAAAGATATTTAAGAGCTTTTCATTTAGCAAAATACTTCCAGGTATGCTGCTTTCAAAAATATTGTAGCAGAAAAATAATTGAAAAAAATACAGTTTTAGAAGTCACGTTAAGGAACATCAAGTTTAAATTGTGACAAGAAAAAAGCTTTTCAAAATGAGTGACTGCCTTCTAATAGAATTTCCTCCATGGCATTTTCTGAAAATCTTGCATCCTAGTAAGTTTTTAAAAGAACTTGTTGAATATTATTACAGTACCCACACACATACTACACATGCACATAAACATGTCAAGCTGGCGGCGAGTTTAATTACAGAGAACATTTCAGCTCATCCCACCTTTCATTTTCTCTTTCAGGGTGAAACTGCCATGGATCCTCTTCAGTTCAGATTCCATGGTGAGCCCCCCGATGTCTGCCTCCAGGTGGGTCCTGTTCACCATCCCTATCCCAAAGACTATGAGAGTCACGTGCTGCGGCTCCGATGTCACCAGGCTGCGCTTCCTCTGCGCGTCCCTGCCGTTGTCCTGCTCGTTCTCAAACACCACTCTGCAGGCAGGGTCGGTTGGGCTTCGGACACCTGCAGAGCCAGGAGTCATTTAAGGAATTATTTACAATAAATCCTTGGCAGATATGATTTATGTCTGCATTTGAAACCAAGGGATCACGTAGTTTGCACATCAAGAAAAACTCTTGAGGCAAATTTCCCATGCCTTGCTCATTCCACCCTAAATGTTCCAACTGAACCACATCAAGACACAGTGGGGACAATAATGAGTCATGTGATTTCATTATTATTCATAGACAAACTCTCATGCAACTGATATAAACACCCCTAATTATCTGATTTTACTGTCATACCAGAAAAAAGCCCTGGCAGTTTCCAGCTGTCCCATTACTTTTCTGATCATTTGCAGTCAAAGTTTTGGATGAGCAAGTTTTCATTTTCAACACTCGAATGTAAGAAAATATACACTTTGTGCAGATACCATAATAGTGGATATGATATTCTGTGCATGAATCTGCATCTGTTGAACAAAAGTTCTTATTTAACACTTCCTCAGTTTTTCATTGTTTAGTTAGAAGTCGCCCAATGAAAAGAGGCCTAATGAGTAACTATACCATCCCCTACATATTTACAGTAGCCTAAGTTCAAAAAGAATGATGCTAATTCAGCTCTCAAATTTAGTCTGCTGGGCTAAAAACCATTGGAAATAGAGAGCAATGGTTACACCAGATCTCAAAGCTTTGGGTGATTTATGGCCCAAATCCATGTAATTTTTGTGCGACTTGATCAAAATCAGTATTTCACCTTTCCTTCTCTCACAGCTAGGTTCACAGATAATTATTTTTACTGTTAGACATTTTCAAGGCAGAAATTATCTCTCTTGCACATTTTCACAGAATGATTATACACAGCATTTCCAGTAGCTCCTTGAGAACAAAACAGCACCTCAAGAGGAACAAACTCAATTACTAACAATTAGTAAGACAAGTTTAACTTTTTTCTTTTGTACACCATCTTGATGAGCTAATTACAAGCCTCTCTCCATCCTCACCACTTGCCCCTCTGACCCAAGTTAGATGGCGGTGAGCAACTTGTAAAAGCTCAGTAACAACCAAGATTTTGAAGAACAAAGAGCAAAAGCACACACTCCAATGACTGGATTACCTGTTGGCCCAAAAGTTTCAGAAGACTTCTCTAAAATCCCAGTTGGATCAGAAATGAGGGAATAGAAGTTCAACAGTTTATACATATTTTGCCAGCACTCAGCAGAAGGTTCGCTCTGTTCCGACACGGTAATAGAGTCCGAGTCATCCATGTGGATGGTCACGTGGTCAACCACATCTTTTGAACCTTTCCTGGACACTTTCGAAGTCCTTCGTTCCGACCTCCCCAAGGAGTTCTTGTTTCGAGACTCCTTTTTGTTGTTCTCGTTGTTTGTTCGTTTGCTCTTGGTGTTGTTCACTCTGTTGACCCCGTTCAGGCTCCCGCGGGAGCTCCGGCTGAAATCAGAGGAGCGGAAGTCTCTGTGCTTGCGGGTTTTGAAAGTCGGGGTTGGAGAGGCGGATCCAGCTGTGTACCTGCTGAGCTTGATGTCTGTCTGTGTGGCCTTGATGTCGTCAATCATGGTACTGAACTGGTGGATGAGACGCACCAGGGCCATGTCCACGTGCTGGCTTATGGATTGGCAAGAAATGGTGAAATTACAGTGGAAAGTGTTGTAGTAGCGCTTGTTCAGGTCATGGAAGGAGAGGGCGTTGGTGGAGTTATGAGGTGTGCACATGGACTTCTCCATCACAACAGCACTAATACTGAAAGTTTCCAACATCAAAGCTGGTTTGAATTCCAGAGGAGGAAGATTGACAGCTCCTTGCCTAAGGAAAGAAAAGGTACAAGGTACTGCTTTGTTTCTTTTTATAAGACTGCGAGTCAAATACAGTTTTTTACATCTAATTTACTGAACCCAGCCTTTTATTTCCCTTAGGATATCACCTTCTTACCACGGTTCTAAATACAATAACATCAACTTTTACAGTTTCATACTGTGTGCTACTAACATAGCAATCATTTGGTTCTATGAAACTTAGCTCAGCATGCCATCATTCCATCATACCCTAAACCTTTGGCCAAAATTGTTCCAGGAGAAGATTCAGCATTTACACCAAAGTAACATCATCATTTACAGAATTAATTGTAAAATATCATTTAAGGGCCACTCAAATTCCCCCCACTAGTATTCCCACCCCTTCCCCGATTTCCTATTTTCAAAAGCAGTTGAGATTCAAATACTTACCATTCCCAAACTATTCCATAAGAAGATTAAGAAAAAAAACTAACAGGAAATAAAATTAAGATAAAGGAAAATTAAAAGAACAAAGGACTGCTCCTTATTCTATGGAAGTGCTTTGGAATTCTATTTCATCATTAAAAAACTGATTTCTGTTTTTTTAACCAACATATACATTTTTAAGTATCTCACAACATACCTCCGAGCTCGCTTGCTTTTTCTTTCCTTTGCTGTGTCTGAATCAACAATATCTGCTCTTAGGCAGTCCAGAGTTCCTGAGAAGGAGAGGTACTCTCCAAAGTACATTCTGTAGCAGAGGGGCATTGCATCCTGAGACTGAATTCCCGTGTAACTTAGAAGAGGCTTGAAAACAACCTACAAACCAAAACCCACTGATTTAGTTCTGATTGTCTAGAGCATTCTCATACCGCTTGCTCCATCATTTGTTAGTGTCCAAGCCTAGTTACCTGTGCATCTGCCAGCTGGACAGCAGGAAAGCCCTGGTTACCCTCCTCTACACCTGCAATGTCATCCTGGCTGGTGCTGTGCTGCGAGTGGGTGCCATCCAGGGTGTTCTGGTCACTGGACAACACTGTGTTGAAGTCTGAAGCAGAAGGTATAGTGGGAAGATTGGGTGCCACACCTGAAAAATAAATACCCATGGAACACTAACACCACAGCAAATTTTATCATCACACACTTTGTTAATTCAGCAAGATTAATTATACAGATACACATGCCCTGGTCAGGTCTGTAACCTCACAAAATGGTATTTAGGAAAACCAGACAGTCTAATACTGCTGAAACAGTAATAGAAATAGTCCAGCTCACATTTGGAAAGCACCCATGAGTCTTTCTGCAGAGAAACACATCCCAGTTTACAGAGGAGTCACAGCAGTGCAGCAATATGTGTACAACACTATTATGTTTGTAGGCTCAGACTATTTGTTCAATATTAAAAACAAACTACAGCAGCTTCTTATTGCCTGAGATTAATAGAGCACAGTTGAAGGAGTATTCATAGAAAAAAGATTCAAATATAGTGTTAGTGAATAAGAAAATCAAGATACACACATTTGAAAACTATGAATGATCACAGGCTTACAAGAATAATAAACGGGCTGCAATACATTGTAACACATTTCTTTATCATACACATAAGACTTTGAGAAACATACTTTTTTCTCCACTCCCTTACACCAGCTAATCACTTCCCATCCCTAGTTACTCTCAAAATAATACATATTTTTATCTCAAAGTAATGTTTATGTTCAGTCTCAAAATGGAACTGAAAAAGATCAAGACAGCAATGTGTAAATTAAAAAAAAAAGGCATATGCAAATTAGATTAAAAATAGTCAACAAAATCCAAGGAACTCTGCAACACATGATGATTTTATGGCTTAGCTTTTAGCAGCTACACGTGGTTTTGGAAGCTACATTTACAGTTCTAAATGTAGGAAAAAGCTACATTTATGGAGGCAGGGTGAGGGAAAGGAAAACAAAAGTTTTGCTTAAATCACAGCTTTTCATTTCCTGTTTTTCTAAGACGTCCCACAAGTAGTATTTTGAAAGGATTAAGTTCTGTTGAAGATCAGACAGAATGTGGTAAGCACAGGACCAGCCAACCCAAAATCACCTCAAATTCAGCCGTAATTAGCAATACCTGTTGGAAGGCTGTTGTGTCCAGATTTGGTGGCTGGACTTTCCTGTACTACACTTCCTCTGTTGCCCACAGCATTTGACATCCAGTTATAGAAGCTCACAGAGGATGGTTCAGACAGCAAGGGATGCTCAGATAACATGTCTGTGGCCACAGTGTTTCCTGCACAGATAAATCAGGAGCTTTAGCAATTGTTGCAGAAAAGTCAGCAAAAACCAGGAACACAGCACAATGTTACTGACAACACCTATTTACTACAAAAGTCAGCCTAATTGTCAAGGTTTATTCCACTAAATTACGTGTCACACAGCAGTAGAGGTGCAACCACAGAAGTTACACTATGACATTAATGGATGTTGCACCACAAGTGTCTTTGCACTTGCACAACTCTACCATTAGAGGAAAGGAGTCATTAAGAAACCAATATACCTTTTTTTCTGAACAATATTTCAGTCCCTGACAGCAAAGGAGAGAGATTTTAGAGAAAATACAGTATCAAACTTATAATTTACATATAAAGAAAAACAGATAACAATACACTTAACAGTAACATAGAACATAATTTCAATATATGTATTTCAGACTTCTAAAATATTTGTTCAAAAAACCATTACTAAAATCTGCAAATTATTATACACAGAATAAGTTACTAGAACACTAGTTTTAGTCCAGTTTTTGAGCTACTTACAAGGTCAAGGAAAAATACATAATAATTATTTCCTTATTCATTCAAAAAGGCTTGCTTAATTAATTATGCATTAAACTCAAAAATAAAAGCTAAGTAAAATTACTACTAAGTAAAGGGAAAATACTTTGTCTTTTTTTTAGTTGCAATTTGTTTTCCCAACCTGATGTATTCATAGTTTGTTTCTAGGAATTGGTATGTGCAGCAATGTCTAGGAACTGCTAATAAACACCATGATTCTTATTTGGAGAAAATGAAGAAGGAGGTGGGATTTTAAACAGACATGATATCTCATAGTGACAATACAGAACCTTTTTTAAATCATGAAAATAAAATCAATTCTGCCTTTAGGTTGCTTATGCTACATCATACCTGTCCTTGTTAAAGAACTGCTTTTCACTGCAGTGGTACTTCTTTGAGGAGTCCCTTCCAAAAGGTTGTGCAGGCTTGGAAAACTCCCAGTCAGGTAGCTGAGCAGACTCTCTTTCCTTGGACTCTCCTTGACTGCTGTTCCAGAGCGGCCAACGTGCACTGGTGAGTCTGTAGCTGTGTCCCCACTCGTGTAACTCAAGGAATGATATGGATGTATGCCCTTGGTGGGGAAAACAAAGAAATCAATGAAGGACTGAGTGAGCTGCAAAAAGGCAGTGACATTTGGTCAGAATATGAGATGGGAACACAATAATTCTACAGGTTATTGGAGAGCTTTGCCAATCTTGGATTTTGTATATAAATCATTAAACCCTCATTTCTGCTTCCAGAAGGAGATGAAAACCCATAAGGGTTAAGGCATATCCTTAAGTGAAGAATATATATATTGCTTAAAGCATGGCTCTGAAGTTAATTGAAAAGAAAGATGTAGAAGATGGCCCAACTGACGGAGCATCATCTCTCAGGTCGGGAGCACACATTCCATGTGTTGCAGTTATTTTCTGGATGTGTATTTATTCCTCTGCAGCCTGCAGAACTGCCACAAACCACCTTTCCCTGGGGCATGGCCCTAGACACTGACCTTGATTTTCAGGACAGAATCACTGTGAGTGTGAGTCTTGGATAATTTCCTCATGATCTCAGCACCAGTGACAGGCCCAGAGGAGCCGCTGGCAGGAGGAGGGCGATTGGCTGTTCCTTCCAGGAGCATTGTGTGCTCACTGACAGTGGCTGCAACCAAGCAAACAATTTTACCCATTTTTATACATGTATGGGGAACCAAGATTATCTATTATTAGGCATATCTACTTACAAGCAGTCATGAACTTCCAAATTCTGACACACACCTACACACAGCTGTCTAGGAAATGTTAAGACAAATAAGAACATCTCAGACATGGGCCTAATGGATTTTGGTTAATAATCCAAGTGTTTTTGCTGAACCAAACAGAAAGGGGTAAAAATTTACATCATGCTGTATGAAACATACAAGTTTCTCACACAAATATCTTTGGTTTTGCTCACTTGAAATGGTAACCTCTGCCTGGCTTTTAACTAAAAACAGATGCTCTCTCTGATTATTTTTTGAAGTGTTTTTCCCTCTGTTAAATAAATACACCTTGGTTATTCATATTATCTGCAGTTCTGAAGTCAGCTCTATATCAAATACAAAACCAAATCAGTAGCTTATTTTCAACTGGCAATGTGTAAGATGGCAACAGAAATTTACCACACAAGTAGTAAAAATAAGGGGGGGGGGGAAACTGGAAGAGGAGAAAATACATCTTGACAAAGAACAAATTAGAAGGCAGGTTTCAAGCTATGCCTGGCAGAATTGATAGAACTGCATGGTACAATTCTTGACTAAGGTCAGAAGCTGCACAACAAAATCCTAATTCCAAGACAGCGGATAATTAAGTTGATGTATTTTTTGCAGGAAATAAGACAAAGCATGTGAAGAAAGAAATCTCCTATTTTGTTTTTCCCTGAACAAGTACTAATTATTGCAATACTGTAATTATAAGTGTTAGCAGCAGCTTCAGGATGATGTTAAAAAAGAAGTTTGATAATTCTAAAACATGAAGAATATAATGCAGCCAGGCATTAAAACTAAAGAAGATACAAATGCTGTGGGAGGAGCTACTTGTTTTAATGGAGACAGAACATGAAAATACCTGCATCAAATTCAAACTCTGCTCCATCAGCACTCGTATCACTCTGAAGACCCCCTCCATTGTCTAATCCAAGTCCATCCTCATGCTCATGGCAGGCATTTGGCTGCAATTTCATTGGCTGGGTTGGTCTGTGCAAGCTGACTCCTTTAAAGGCTGGGGGTACCACAATGAACTTCATCCACTGCCTTGCTAAGGCAACTAGACCTTTCT
>VYZS01001080.1:2155-17533 GCA_013400695.1 Neodrepanis coruscans | reverse complement strand
GCGCTGGCTGGCTCAGCCCGGACCACCGCCAGCCTCTCCCAGCGCCGCCGCCGCCAGCTCGCCTGCTGCCGCTGGCCATCATGGCGCCATCACCCGCAGCCCCCCGGCGCGCGCGGCGGCTCCGTTCCCGACGCGGTCTCCACAGGCGCGACAGCGCGGGACTCCGGACAGTCCCGTCTGGGAGTAGCAGTGGAGGAACGGTTTTATCCTTTCCAACCTACAACAAACTTATATAGTACTGAACTTTCATCTATTTTCTCATCATGCTATGTGTGGAAAGTGAAGGAAAACCTTTAATTTTAACACTGTTTTTATGATGCAACTCAGTTTCATGTGTAGTTTGGTACATGAACTCATGGAGTTAAATTCTCTCTGTGAGTCAGGGGTAAGGAAAATGCAATCAGCCATGAAGTTTTTGTTTCACAAAGCTGCTTACACTGAATAATTCAATATTTGAGCTTTAATGATATTTGAATGGGAATTTGTATGCAGACTGTACAGCGAATAGATGAAAGAAGGCAGACAAACTTTTGATTTCTCACTGAATCATTAGCATCTGAGATCATTTTTCAGCCTGCTGTGGGATCAGCCTCCCTGAGACCAACGCTTGCCATGCTGCCTCCAATGACAGGTGACCTCCTCTATAGGTTGTGCACAGCCCCCATGGCTTCTCACAGATTTTCTCCAAGGATCTGAGCCACATAACCCTCAAGAATGGCCTCTCAGTGGCAGAACTGTCATCATTATATGTCTATCTCCAGAGAGACAGTGATATATCCCTTGATGAGAGTCAGAGACAAATCCTGTGGAGGTCAGGTCTGCTGCTGCTAAGGAGGCATTCCTGTTCCAGCCCCTGCTGCCACACCATGACTCCTGGCTGTGACTAATGAGCCACCGGGGCTGTTGCCTAGGAAGTGTTCTCAGACCCCAGCTTGTCTCTGGCTGGGGGAGGACAGACCATACCCATGACTGCTCGTCAGTGCCAGATGGGAGGAGAAGACCAGGGGGAATAAGACAAACCCAGCCCAAAACATAGGAAACATATTTCAGAAATGCCTGCATGGGTATTTTCTGCCTACACTGGAACCGCTTCTGGCCTGCTTCCACAAACAGGGTGACAGTGACAAGGAGGAGCCACAGTGGCAGTGATAGGAAGAAGCAAAAGCTTTAGTTGTTGTGGTGCCTGAAGCATGGCTCAGTTCTTCAAAAACAGCCCAGGCTCCTGTGTGAAACCTAATAATGTGGAATGTATTGATGTGAATCAGCCGTCTTAAAATCATGTAAACATTAATGTAAGCCAATGTAAGTCAATAGCCATCTCAAGAGTAGCAAAGAGCTGAAAAATTTAAGAATGAAAGTAAAGCATCTTCAGCTCCAAAATGTCTGTCCTCTCTGCCTTGAGACACCTCATAGAGATATCTGCCTCACTGCCTCCTCCATGCAGTCAAAGGCTAAATCCACTTGCCTACCTTACAGCTCAAGTCACACTAGAAACTCTCCTCCAAGTATTCTTATTTTCATGATCAATTTATTTTCAGGTTGTTCTTGGAATCCACACAGATTGACTCCCTAACTTTCTACTTCTCTCCAGTTCTCCAAAGATACAAATATTTTGGCAGATCATATTTTGTGGTGTCTAAGTGGTAATAAGCAATTTTTAGCCTGACTTTATCTGATGGGCAGAGGTGAGAAGTGAAGGTTTTCCCTACACAGGAAGAAGAAATTAATCATGAAGGTTTTTACACTGCAAACTTGGAATTTTAGATCAACTTTAAATTAACAGTCTTAACATAATGCCATAACTGATATAATTGAATATAGATCATTATTGATTGCTGATTGACTAGACGCACAAGTAGTTAACAATTCTGAAGTCATAGTGAGATTTGTGTTGTAAAGGGGCAATATAGCCCTCTCTAAGTTGAAAGAATACCATGACACTGGTGCCATGGCAGATTCTAGAGGGCTGTAATCAGTGACACAGGGTCTAGTTGGAGACCTGTCACAAGTGATGTCCCACAGGGTTCTGGGCCCTGGGGGACAGGGCCCGGTACTGGGGCCCGGTATTTTCTAACTTATTCATCAATGGCTTGGATGAAGGGGCAAGTGCCTCCTCAGCAAGTTCACTGATGGCACACAGCTGGGAGGAGTGGCTGTTACCCCAGAGTGTTGTGAAGCCCTTCAGAAGGACCTTGGCAGGTTGAAGAGATGGGTGGAGCAGAAACTTGTGAAATTCAACAAAGGCAAAGGCAGAGTCCTACAGTTTGGGAGAAATAACTCCAGCAGGGGCTGGAGATGGACCTGGTAGAAAGCAGCTCTGCAGAGAAGGACCCGGGTGTCCTGGTGGATGACAAGACGTCCATGAGCCAGCAGTGTGCCCTGGGGGCTAAGAAGGCCAGTGGTGTCCTGGGATGCATTAGGAAGACCACTGCCAGCAGGCCAAAGGAGGTATTCCTGTCCTTTACTCAGCCCTTGTGAAGTCACATCTGGAATGTTGTGTTTAGTTCTGGGCTCCTCAGTACAAGAGACACACAGAGCCCCCAGAGCAGAATTTTGTGATAATTCATGAATTCTTAGGTAATCAGGAATAAATCTATTACTGAACACAATTAAAACTGCATAAGAAAATACATAAGCATAAGTCCTTAAAGTAAAACAATCTATTAAATGTATTAAATATTTCCGATGGGCCCAAGTGCCAAGATTCGTACTTTTCATTACAACATGTATTCTTAAACTTTTGATTGAGTTTGTATTATGTTATCTCCAGGATATGAAAGATTTAGGAAGAAATGAGAGGAATAGTCCAAACTCCTGCATTATCTAAAGTAGACTGTACACTGAATTCTAATAGAGTTTCTCTCCAAGGGTCTTAATCCCAGCCTCTTTCTGGGATAGTCTGAAAAGAAAAAGATAGAATCTGCTTATCATTCTTTCCCCCTGAAAGCACAGGCAAGGTAAACAAGAAAGGCAACTTGTCAGCATTGAGACAATTACTTGTGTTTCTAACATCACAGGCTAACACTGATAAGGGATTTTGATAAGGGATTTTTGTACCCAGATTAGAAGAAATCAGCAAATGTGCGTGGGCATCCTACTATCTAGACTTCATGTTGATTCCTGTGTCCTTATGTATCTAAAGGCAAACTTATTTCACTTTAATTTCACTTTGCTTGGTGTCATGGAAAAAAAAATTAAGTAAAATGAAAAAAAAACCAACAAAAAACAACCAACGAAAAAACAACCAACGAAACGAGCAAGCAGCACCCCTCTGCAAAACAACAACTAAAAAAAGCAAACCAAAAAAACAACCTCATTGATTTATTCTGAACTCAGCTATTTCATTTTACTAGAGTAAACTATGAGAGGAGATGCAGATCTGCATTGTCTCAATCCTGGAAGTGGAGGATATTATACCAGTAGGAAGGAAAATACATTTCTGCACATAGTTATAGGTGGGGTGTCCCACCCTTAGGGGAAGGGAACACCCAAAAATCATAGATGCCTGTTGTCAAAAAGGAACAACAAAATTCAGAGGGTCTACAAATCTTTCAAAGTTTTATCTGTAAATTAGACACATGGCACAGAAATTGGTATGTTAGCCCCTTATAGCATAAAAGGAGGAAGGAAAGAAGGAAGGAGGGAAGGAAGGAGGTAAAGAAGGAAGGAAGGAAGGAAGGAAGGAAGGAAGGAAGGAAGGAAGGAAGGAAGGAGGGAAGGTCATTGTCAGTCCTGTCTCCAGTGTCAATCCATCTGATGGGACATTGCCCAGGCTTCATGGGGGTACCTTTTCATAGACAAGTTTTTCCCAACCTAAGTTTCTCACTTTCTCTGCAAATTAATTATCAAGTGCAGCCTGTTCTTCCAGATCTTTCTGGAAGTGGGTCGGAGGGCTTGAAGATCTTTGGTGGTATCGATCACACTTTATTGGGTCATCCTTCAGTTAGCAGTCCATGTCCACTTCTTGACCTCATTCCCGTGCTTTCTCTGTACTGTGTTGAGCTCATGTCCAGCAGCCAGAACAAGGATGTTTGTCGCAAAAAAAGTGCTGCCCTACATCCATAGGGCCCTTTCTCCAGCCACATCCTGTTCTTTCTCTCAGTATGTTATTAACAACAGTTCTTGATTGGCTCCACAGCCATCAGCGTTTGAGACATACACATCAGCCCGTTAACTTCTGGGCTTCTGCCCACAGACAGCACCTTTCATGGAAAGTAGTTGTCTTCCCTTCCTGTATTGGTCCCACTCTGCAAGCTGGTGTGAAAACATTAGATAATAAAGCTTTCATTCAACGACCTTCCCCCAGAACAAAAATGTGTACCCTCAGGAAGGTGAAACACCTGCTGCCTTTAGAAGGAAAGAAATAGAAGAGGTAAAGCAATTAAGCTTTTGCCCACAGAACAATCTTTTATAAAACCAGAAATAATTTGGCCAATTATTTGCTCACTTTGAAATTCTCTTGTTGTGCTAGTTTAGAGCGGAAGAAAAAACGTAATTACCCCCCAGAATCTGGATGAGAATTCATTAGAGAATTAAATGCAACAGAATTTATTAAAATTTAAAACAGGAAGGGAAGGAAGGGGGGCGGGGGAACAAAAGAGTGCCCATTCCCTTCTCCTCGTGGGGAGAGGGAAGAAAAAAAAACAGAAAATAAACTTAAACAAGGACAAGAAAAAAAACAGCTTTAGCAATCCTTCCCACCCCCCTTCTCCCAGAAAAAAAGGAATATTAAAATAAACCAAAGTGTCTAGATAGCAGTCCTGTCCTCCCAGCTTGCCGTCTCCTCGTTCCTGCAGGCTGTCTCGAATCGAAGAAAAAGAAACCTCTCCTCCCCTTTCAAAACACCGCGCTGTCACCCCCTTCCCACTGCCCTCGAATCAAAAGCTGTTCCACTCCTCCTCTGCTGGCCATGTCATCAAGATATCTGCGTCCATGTCCTTCTAAGTGTGTTCTGGTGGGGGGAGAGAGGGTAGAGGGCCATTCCATGCTTGAGTCCCACAGGCTCCCATCTCAAATGCAATGGCACTGGTCTTCCTCATCCCTCCAGCTCTGGGCTTGTGTCTCTGGGGGAGGGTGGAGGCGGGGGGTGGCTCTCGCTCTCGAGTGGCTCTGGGGCAGAGCTGAGCTGATGTCCACGCCCACACACATACACACACTCCACAGCTCTGAGGAGCAAAACAAGATAAAAAAACAAACAAACAAACAAACAAACAGAAAAGAGTTGAAAGGAAAAACAAAACAAAAGATACAACACCTCACCTCCCATTCTGGGTTTTGAAACCATAACACTTGTCAGTTTTTCTCTGCAGGTCATAACAATCTCCAAAGCATCTTCCTCACCTAGAAGCTTTAAATCCTGTTGAAATGTGATGGGATTTGATTTCCTAACTTACTCAGCTTTTTTTCAACACTGGAGATTCCAGTTAAACAAACACCAAACTAATCCAGTGTTGGGTTTGCATTTCATTAAAGTCTTGCTTTTTGTAAGAGAGGCAGGGGCAAAAATAACTCGACAGAAAATACTTTTTTCCTTTTCCTGAGCTAAACAATTTTTTCATGAGGGAAAACTTCACAAAGATAGACCTCTTCACCTAGAAAATCTAACTTATTTTATTTTGAAATGCAAAACCACCACAAAAAATGTCAATGGTATTTGGACAAAATACTTGTCAAAATAACCATGTACATGGTGTGATATATCTTATCATCTATGGCCTCATAATCAGGAGAAGAACAAAATCATAATGTATCTTTAAACTTATCATTCATGTGGAAAAGTTATGGGGTGAGAACCAAGTTTCTGAAGCTAAAACCTGTTCTCCCTTTTCCCTCGTGTTTTTTTTTCCTCTCTCCTGGGGCACAGGGAAGGGGCTTTGGGGTTTTTGAGGGTTTTTTAGGGGGTTTGGGAGGGAAGGGGGAACGGGTGTTTTAAACCTTGCCTTTTGTATGTTTATGGAGATGGGCTAGCCTGGCAACGGCGGTAGGTGTGCCATGGGGAGAGGGGGGGACACCGTCCCATCCTGCCGCCTCCCTGCCGGTCTGCGTGATTGCAGCAAGTGCACCGCAGGGCTGTCTCATCTCGCGGCCATCAGTGCTGGGCTGGCTGCTGCCGCGAGCGTGGCCCCGCCGGTGCTGGGCTGGGGAGGGCCGTGCCGTGTTGTGGGTTTGCCCCGTGGCAGCTGTGGGTGGTGGCAATGGGGGTGATTGCGGCGTCGCCCCGGCAGCTGGCTGCGACGGGGGATTGCTGCCAAATGCCGGCAGGCTAGGCTTGGTTGTTCCTGGCGCTGCGCACATGTGCAGTGGGTTTTGCAGCAACGCGTGAGGCGCAGAGCCGGGCAGCAAGTGTAGGTGGCCCTTTGCGGGAGGGGAACCACCTCGCCACAAGTGGCTACCACTAGCATGGGGTGGGGGTGGCCCAGTGTCGGTACTGGGGCCCCCAGGACGCCCTGCAGTACACACGGGTGGCCCCTATGGCCCCTTGGGCTCTGGCCATGTGGTGGAGTGCCACCATTTTGCCTCGTAACAAGATCTTGCAGAGGGTGGTTCCTGGGCATCGGTTACCCAATCTGGAGGCAACCTGCACCCGGGAGGGACTCCAAGATCGTGCGAGATTGGCTCTCTATAAAACGGTGATCACGGAGGACATTCTCTCTTTCAAGCTCGTCAGCTGTTGGAATAACATCCCTGCTCCTCTCTGCGCAGCCTTTTTTCAGCGGCACGGGCAGCAGCGGCAAGGGCTGAAGACCACATCCTTCTATCAGCTGTGGTATTGTTTACTTCCCTGGGGGAGGAAGAGGTCTCCTTGGTTCCTTTAATTTTCTGGTGTTTTTCAGGAAACCCCGGCAAGGACCCAGCACCATCCTAGCTACCTCCCTCACCTCAGCCATTGGCCTTGGAAGAGCTTAATTTGTCTGGTTTTGCATTTTTTATTTCGGTTTTGTGTATGTGTGTAAAATAAAACTTATGTGTTTTGTTCTTGGTTTTCTATTAGGTTTCTCTTGTCACTATTATGCCCCCTTTTGTCCTAAATCTGGAGAGGAAATAAACAAGAAAAAAGCTGACAGGAACACTTTCAAGTAAATAGTGCTTCCAAGAAAAAATACATCTTTGAAAATCAAGAATCAGTAAATAAATTCACCATGTTATTATGACTGTAACAAGAGATTCATCTGTTTCTAGGGTAAAATCACAAGCAGTTATTTCACTTATTCTCCTACCCACCAAGGAAATCTTCCCACTGAATTTGCCTACTTTTTTCCTTAAATAACAGTGAACTCTTTCTATAGAAAGCACAGATGGCATGCTCAGTCAAAAAAGGGAAAAAATTGGAACAAAACTCCAGGGCAGACTGTGATATATCTGTGATTCTTTTCATTAATGTTGTGATAGTCTTAACGACAAAGTAAAACATCTATCAACAGGCTAAATGATGTGCAGTCATTTCTCAGCCCAAACCTCTGTCAGTCTCAGTGCAGAGCCACAGCTTGGGCAAAACTACAAAGTTTGATTTTTATGAGGTATCTACCAATCAAATGAGAACTCACAAAAATTTACTTTAGAGGCAGCCTCATAAGCATTCTGATTTGGGATACAATGTTACACATCTGTTCATGAAAATGCCCCATTTTTCAGATTTATTGCATCTGTTTTATTTTAGTGTAGATGTTTTATTACTGTAAATAGGAGTACAGTATATTGTAACCAAGATAATGCATTGTGTGTATAGAGTGTAACCTATAAAATGTGAATATGTTTTACATAAAGTTTTATAAAATGGATTTTTTTTAAAAATACCAGTCCAAGAATAGCAATTTTGAAGAATATTGATGGTAATACAGAATGATAACAGAAACTCAAACTATTGTGTGGGAAGGAAAAAGGATTTACTTACATATTTAAAGATACATCAAGAGTAGAATAAAAGATAAGAAAATAAAACTGACATTTGTCAAATTGAATACTGACTTTATATTTGATTTAGATGAATCCTTTGATACAGACCAGATTGAGTCAGTTTGAAGAAAGAGGAAAATATACAGTAAACCCTTAAAATTATATCATTCTAAAAGAGCAGCAGCAAGATAAAAGTATTTGTATTATATTAAAATAATCACCACTTGTGAATTCCATAAGCTTCACAAACACTCATATAAACTACTTCTGTGGATATTCTATATTTTTCACAATAAAGTACCTCTTATTTGAGCTGCAATTAACCACCTTCTGTCTCTGTGTCACAAGAAATTGCTTTTTTTTGAGCCTAATCCCACCCTGAATTTATGTAAAATCTGTAAATGCAAAACATGTTTCTGTGCATTGATGGAAAATACTTGCATAAGGTCCAAGTTTCCCTTTAAAGAGATTTCTAAAATGATTCCTCTAGGCAACAAGGCTTTTTTTGTATTAAGTGACTGGTAGTGAGTACTTCTGAGAAATGTATCACCTATTAAGATCTTTGAATTAGAAATGGATTTTTAAATGTCTCTGGCCTGGGCTGGCAGTCTGGGATTTGAGACAAATTTTTATGTGTTTTGTGGGTATTTTGCTTCTTTGATTTAGGAGCACCGTCTGCATTAGAATCAGTTTGTATTTTGAAGTAATTTAGGTTTTTTTCTGAACCTTCAAAATAGGATTTTGAAACCAAAATGGCATTGGCATCTGAGCTGAATATGAGAGTTTTGCTTCTCTCTGGGGATATTCAAAAGGTGTTAGGCTTCTTTTCTGACATAACCAAAATAATTTACTGAGGACATGGTCAGATTTAAATCACACCCTGCTCTTTCAGGGACATTGGTGCCATATTGCCTCTACCAGGTAGGAGCTCCCCCTGTTTGAGGTAGTCTCTGCCCTGAATTCTCTCTTGCAAAGAGAGAGAATTTCCCTTTTCAAAAGGAAAAAGCTGCTACTTCATTAATTATTAAATCTCACTTCAGGAGGAGGAGCTTGGAGAGGGCAGTCTCCTCCTACTTTCATTCTCACTCTCACTCTCACTCTCACTCTCACTCTGCTCATGCAGATTGGTGAGAGCATTGTCAAAGACAGTAAAGGTCTGAGTTCAGTGCCCTCTCAGGCAATGGAAAACTTTGCAGTTGTAGTAATCTGCAGGTGTGCTGAAAGTTGTTCACTTTTCATAATGTTCTGTGAACCAGAGAGACAAGAAACTGCAAAGTGTATAAAGAAGTGTATGGGTCATCCAGCTTGAAGAGGGAAATCCCATGTTTCAGCTGTGCTCTGAAAACTTTCTGTTTGTTTTACATTAATAAATCACTGGGTAAAATACTGAAATATTTACAAGAACTATGGCTGAAGCACAGACTATGTCCAGACATCATAGCAGAAAAAGTGCTGAAGGTGTGTTTCATTAATACATGTTAGTGAGCCTCAGATGTGAGACATCTATAGAGCTGCCCAGCCTGTTCAAGTGGTAAGTGCTTCTGAGAACATCAAGAAGGTTACTTTATCAATTCTAGTGTTGAAAATCATATATGTTATTTTTTAATGATTTAACAATTAGTATTATATGAACTTGCTTGCAGGGGTGCGGTGCCTCCCCCAGCAATTTTTTGCAGGCGCGGCTCCATGGCCACGGGCGCTGGGGCTGCTGGCGCAGCCAGGCGCTGCCAGGCCCCAGCCCGGGCTCGGTGCTCCACGCATACGC
Organism: Neodrepanis coruscans; assembly: GCA_013400695.1. Classification (NCBI taxonomy): domain Eukaryota; kingdom Metazoa; phylum Chordata; class Aves; order Passeriformes; family Philepittidae; genus Neodrepanis; species Neodrepanis coruscans. Next base: position 7,875 of record VYZS01001080.1, on the reverse strand, counting down.
TATGGGTGGTTCCAGGGTGCTGACCGTCCAATCTGAGGGGGCAACAGTCGCCTGGGAGACGCCCGCGCCTGCGTGAAATTGGTCACCTATAAAAGGGTAAGAGCGGCGGCCATCTTTCTCTTTTCTGGACAGAGCTGGTCAGGAGAACATCTCTACTCGCCTCAGCGCCGAGTTTTGCAGCGGCGCGGGCTGATCGGCGACTCCAGCAACAGTAGCACGGACTGGTGGCCCGGCCCCAGAAGATGTGATCTTATGAAGTGTGTGAGAAGACAGTAGAGAAAAAAACCCTAAACAAATAGATCATGCATAATTCCAAATCAGAGGGACAGTGTATTCTAACTCAAAATCAGTACCTTAAGATTTTGACATTATTATTTTCAATCTAGAACCCATCCTTAAAGGCATCCTTCTGAAAAGTATTGTGGAAAAATATTTGGAAACTTTTCTCCAACATAGGAAACCACCGAATTGACATGAGAACATTTAAGAAACAACATAAACTTGTCTTGTCTTGTTTTCCTTGACGCATTCAAGACCTGGGCCCTCAAGATTTGAGTACTCTCATAACATACTATGCAGCATGTCTACAACTCCAGCAGCTTTTCCTCTCAAGAACATCATTTTATCAAAACTCCTTTTCCTCTGGGAGTAACATATATTTAAACACTATTATATCTCTTTAGACCAACTTAAGAGGTAATTTGCTCTGTGTGTATTGAAGTGAAATTCTGCAGAACAGGTGTCCCTGTGAGTCTCCCAATAGGGAATGCTGCTGAGCATTTACCATAGGACATTCCACTCACCCCAAACAACAAAAAGATTCGTCTTCATAATAAGAAAGGTAAGGAAGTTCTGTTGGACTGAGAACTCAGTTGGAATTCAAGTTTTCAAACTAGTAATTTCTGCTTTTCTGGAAAAAGAAAAGAAAGTAAAAAACATTTAAACAGACAGATAACAATTTTTAAATTAAAAGTTAAATTTTAAAATAACTGAGAAACGTGAGGTTGATGGCTGAATCAAAGCATAAATTATAAATGAAAAGCAAGTATATATTTACTTTGCAAGGCAGTAGTATCAGCTTTGGATTCTGTGCTTCAGTACCTCCTGTACTTTTCATATGTCATTAAATTCTAATGATGCATAGATTTTGGGAAAGACCTTTGAAAAGGAATGGATTATACTCTGTATTTCTAAAAGGAAATTCAAGGTCAATTACACTGGAGTACAATACAATAGCACTGCATTGAGAGTGATGTGTTCAATGGCCTTCTGGTAACCTCTAGTCCATCTGTAATTTCAGAAGCAGCGGTTCGTATGCTTTAGCACTTATTCAAAGTGATGCTGTTTTAAAATAAATAAATAAATAAATAAAATCGGATAGCTAAAGGGCACATCCAAGATACAGAAGACTTACTACAAGTCTGGACAGAGGAACTTCACTGTGCACATTTAAGTCATAAGCTGCTCACTGAATCAAATGCTTAAGCTCCTGAAAGTACTGGGACTGGAAGAGGAGAAACAAACAGCAGTACAAACCTTTATCATTATAATCAGTTATTCAAGTAGATTTTTATTTAGTATTTTCTTTGTCTCTCTCTGATTATTCCTTATCTTGAGGTCATGAGGAAGTATGACAGAAACCTACAGATGTTGCTGCTGGAAGATTTTAGTCATTATCATCAACACAAAGAGGCTGATATATTTGCACTTGGTTTGATATGGCAGTGGTACTTAGGCTTTCTTAGTATCTGATTCATTTCAAGAAAGGAGCCAAAGAGGCACACCTCAGAGAAAACAAAAGAAAAAAAGTCTTAAAATTGCCTTCTTTATTTCTATGCAGTCAATTACCAGTTGACTATGTACAAAAGATGAAGAATGCAAAAGGCTTTAATATGCATCTAAAGACTGTTAGAGATATAGAACACTTCATTTTTTTCAGCTCAGTCACCCCAACTTCACTGTATTGATAAAATTCAATAAACTTTTGAATTGCCACTGGAAGATATTGGAAACTAAGATACAAACTAAGATACTTGTTGCTAGAGACATCTATTTAAAAGACTAGAGTAGCTGATACAGAGACCTAACCAGAGCCTTATGTAATGTCAACTACTGCGGAGTCTGGATGCTTTAGCTAAATTCGAGGGGCTAGTAAAGTTAATGAATTCACCACCCTAATTCATGATAGCACAGTAGTGATGAGACTTTTGCTCAGCCCCAGGAAAGAGTTTGTCCACATGCTGTTCTTGTTCAAACCATTCTACATAGCGACATTTTCCAATGCATTCAGAAACAGTGATAAAAAGGTCTGATCGTTATTGATGCCTTAAGGGGATTCTTAATATTTGGGATTTCACTATAGCTAGGTAGCTGAGTAACTTAGAATGTTAAGAGCAAAAAACGGCTTGTCCTTCACATGTTTGCATTCTTCTGTATAAAGAGGCAGTGAAGTCCAAACATAAGAGCTGGGCTTCTAGGCCTGACAGGGGGCTGCATGGGGGGAGGGAATAGGTAATAAGGGACCATCCTGTTGGATGTTTTAGGGGCATAGTAATAAGATGGGGTTTAGTTGGCTAAGGTATAATGGGTGGGCACTAGAGGTTATAAAATTGGAGAGGTTGTTATGAATTTCCTCTTTGGATTGTCGGGCACCGAGAGTAAAGCTGTTCTCTCCCTTCGCTGCGAGTCCTGTCTCACTTCTTATTTTGGCCCATTGGGCCTGATGGCAACATTATCACAAAGACAAAATAATTACAGTTAGCAAGGACTTAACCCTTTATCAGAGGTGCTAGATCTGCTTGCCTATGATTCACTCTCTGTCAGTGTTTTCATATTTATTGTTGCTTTGGTGAAGTGGGTGGGATATCTTGCTGACCATTTTGAACACTAAAGCCAGGGAAAAGAAAACAGAGCTCCTAAATTATTATCGTCCTGCAGTATAACATATAGAGAACTTACCTGTATTGACAAGGGAACGCAAAAACTTTCAGAAAAGCTTCTGTGTATTTGCACGAGGTTTCTCAAAATACCAATGCTTGAGGGACTCTGTTTAAAGACTCAGAAATGTTACCAGTATTTCTTGAGGTAACCACTGTTAGAGGTCTAGCAGATAAATATCAATCATCATGGTTCTGCTATTCCTTTTTAGCCTTGAAGCACAACATAGTTTTTAAGTTCTGGATTACATTTTGGGCAAAGTATCTGACATAAGAATTTAGATCAATGTGCACTCCAGTTAAAGAGGGTTCCTTTACAGGTTAGGTGTTTTTCATGAAATTAGTTTTTTGGTTCTTTAATACTTATGCTTACCCACTTGATTATCTTTTTGAGCTTGGATGGCCTGCTTGTGACTGAAGAAGTTACTGATTTTTGTCTTCTTACTTTGTCTAATCACCTTTCTGATCCTTCTGGACAAGAGGTTGGTTTGATTCTTTCTTAAATAAGAAAACTGCAATGTTGTATTTGGATGTCTTTAGCTCTGCTTCATGTTATCTCTGCCACATATATGGTTTGGTTTGTTTTCTCTGTGGTAACATTTAAGAAATAACGGATCTCCCCACAGCAATTGAGTTGGCCTGGATGATCTTTAAAGATCCCTTCCAACATAAGCTGTTCTGTGATTCTGGAAGTACGTAGGTAACAGAACCCTCCCAACCTTTCTTCATTTATCCCATCTACTTGTAATAGTCCACATCCAATTATGGCAGCATTTCCTGTTTTTGTAGTGACGAAGAACCTCTCCACTAGATAGACCCAAAGTGTTGCCCGGTAGGTGTCAAAAACCAAGGAAACACTCAAAAGTTTTTTTTAATTTGTTTCTGAAAACATTAGCTTTGAAAAGAAAAAGACATCCCATTCATAACATAGATGTTAATTTCTTCTGCAGATGTACCTTATGATGTCTTGGTGAGTTCTGAGTATTGATATTGGTAAGGCTTATGAACTTAGATTGACTACAGGTGCACAGGTCAAGGAATCCTTAAGAAAAGCAGATATAGAGACTATGTGGATCTGTTTCTGGGACTGTAGCCAGTTCTGTACTGTCAAAATCAAACTACTACAAAACCAAAAAAGTGATACCACAGAATGTGTTGTATAAAAAGAAAATTTCATCATCACATTGGAATAAATAAGCACTGAGAAGTGAAACTGAGGAAATGTCAATTTTTGTGCCTTTTTCTGTAACAGTTGAAAAACATCAGAGTCTGGAAAATTGCTTTTCATCGATTAGAAAGTGATTTTATCTTCCCATTTACTATGAAAGGTAAAATTTTTATACTAACAAAATGTTTTATTCTTGGGAAAAAAAAACCAAAAAACAACAAAAAACCCCAAACCAACAAATTTTCAAGGAATTTTAAGCTCTAAGAATGTGATATTTAGGTATAACTTGAAAAAAATGTCATTTGTGGAACGCTTAATTGTTTCAATATATTAGCAGTTCACATTAAGTATTCTATAATTTTCTTTCTTTTTCTTTTAAGTAACTGATGTGACTAAAATAATTGTCTAAGTGGATTACTTTGTGTTTGACTGCTCTTCTTAGGTTGTGTGAATGTGAAGGTATAAAAAAAGTTTCTGAGGAAGTTTTTGCCTATTTTATCTGGTTAACTTTATAGTTTTTATCTGCAGATAGATTAAGTCATCTTTTCAAAGGACCTGTCTGAAATCATCTATAGTGAGGGAAGAAAAATGTAGGATCTTCCTACTCACCAATAGATAGGTTCAATAACAAAAACTCAATGAATCCATCAATTATTCAAAGGAATTGCTGCTTTCACATACTTAATGCTGCCTTCTGTGCTATGGGTGAAAATCAGCCTCAAGCAGGTGATCAGCACCAGGCCTGTTCTGTCTAAATCCTACATCAAATCCTCCACATTTTATATATATATATTCATTATCAACTCCTTCTCCATCCCACAGCAGATAATGTAGCACAAGTGGGGATAACTGAGTCATTTTCTCATTATAAACTACTTTACAATTCAATGCAAAAAAAGTAAAAAAACCCACTCTACATTAATATGTATAAGAATTTTAAAGTTGAGAAATGTTACACATAGAAGCCAAGTCAATCCCCTTCACATATGTACTATTTTATTACAGAATTATACATGCTGTTTAGTTTCATGCTTCTGTATACTTCTGCATGTTTATAGCACAGTGGAAATATTGTTGTTGTGGAAAATATCTTCAAATTTGATAAGCTGGGGTACAAAGCTATTGTTGGATTGAATTGCTATTGATATTTATATATTAGAGACAGAAAAACCAGAAATAAATCAATACTTCATAATTAATTGTATATTCAAATTAAATATATTCAAGATTCAGTGTGTGATTCAAATACATTTTAGGCATAAGTATATTTATTTCGTGCCTGCATCACTGCATACTCAAATAAGCTATCCACATATGTGATGTGGGACTTGAATCAGTACTTTGTATCTTGTGGAATTCTCTTACATACTCAATTTGCTGCATTATAATCAAAATACCTATCACTTAGATAATTGAATGTATTTGTTTTTTGGGTTTTTTTTATTATTTTAGAAAGTCTGCTTTAACACAAGCAATACTGAAAAATACATTGGCAGAGAAAAAAATATGGGTCAGTAATATGGGACTCATTATCTGATGTTAAAACTCCAGATGATTGGAAGAAGCTAATTGGTATCTCAATATAAACAGTGACTGGGTTTTTTGTATATTGTCCT
>VYZS01001079.1:6681-23718 GCA_013400695.1 Neodrepanis coruscans | reverse complement strand
AGTGCATTTGATGAAGAAAAAACAAAGAATAGAGGTAGATTGACAAATAGATTTAGTAAATTATATGTGATTAGTGTAATTAAAATATAATTTTTATCATGAATAATAATAAAGTGATCTAGAAGAAATATTTGTGAAGAAAAGTAACTACTCTTATCTTCTGGCTGTATAGTTATTCAGTTGTCCAACACAGAGGTGAGGTGTGTTCCCTGTTAATAACTTCTACATTTGAGTTGCTGGACACATCCCTAGAAGAAGACATCACTGATAAGAGACAAGAATCTCACACATCATCTGAATACTCTAACCTCTAGGGTATTAGAAAAGCTGGATAGTGACATGCATACCTATTGACATCTTCCTTCTGTTTACAAAGCACAACCCCTTGCTATTCAGGGGGAACGGCCAAGAAATTACTCTAGTTTGGATTCTCTAGATGGGATGGGCTTAACATATCCTACCAGGCAGCTTCAGGCAGTTTCCTTGTTAGTGTTTTCTTGTCAGTGTGCATAGATTTTGAAATGCCCAATCAGAGATATTTAGCTTTTTCTATGTATTGTGTCCTATGAAGTCTTGACTATATGGGTGAGTACAGATACATTCAGGTTACTGTGTCCCTTTTCTGGGGTGTTCAGATGTACACAGGCACTGGGCCACGTCTAAACTACTATTTAGCTTTTCTACTGACTAACTCAAAAAGCAAGAAGAGGGGCTCTCAGGATGATTTGCAATGTTAAAAAACCCACCAAAATTCAAAAAGTCCTGCATGCTTAACAGCATTAGTAGTCCCCTTGCTAAGGACAGATTTTCATAGATATTGAAGTAGTTTTCTGCAACCTAGTTCAGCCATTTAAATATTGACCCAATGTTGAAACAGATTTGAGCTAATCTTTGTTATACACAAAGTTGAATTGGGACTCCATCCTTGTAGATATTTAAAAGTTGTCTGGACATGGTCTGGGTGTGGTCTAATTCTAGGTGGCCCTGCCTGAGCAGAGGATTTGGACTAGGTAACAAGATGTCCCTTTAGACCCCAATCATTCTGTGACGCTGTTACCATATAATGTGTGTTTTCTCTACAGGATTTTAGAGTTGCGACTTCTTTCACTGAGTGTTACAGAGATTGATATCTATCTCTTAATACCACGGGGTATGGAGAAGTACAACCCAAAAATATGCAAGTGGCACTATTTTTGTCTTATAATTTAAATAAAGATTTAATCTCAACACTTGGCTGGGTTTCTTGGGCAAGAATGTATCTGCTAAGTGCAATCATTGGAAATAAATATGCTGTGCAAGTTGGAACAGGAATTGGGGCAGGAAATAGGATGGAGTTTTCCCATACTGAAGGTGTGGCAAAGAAATGTTCTTTCCAACCAGTAATTTCCAAATAATTGAGATTTTCCAGTCTACTTTTGTTTTCATTCAATATTTTAAAGTAATATTTTACACTGAATTCTTAGACATATTTATGTTGTATGACTTGAGCTTTAATTAACATAAACTGTACACCATTGGCAGAAATCCTTTAATGCTAATCCACAGGAGCATCATTAGAAGAGACATGCTGTGAAAATAGTATTTGCTTGTTGTTGAGTTGCAAACATGCAACCTCACCTCTACATTGCAAATAAGTAAATATATATATATATTGCATATAAATATATGGCAGTTAAATTTTGTTGCATATTTACGTCCCTCAAACAACTTTTAATTTTTTAGCTGAAAGCTCTGATCTCAAATACTTTCAGCAATTTCCTTGAAATGTCTTTACTCTTAAATTGCTTGCATATTTCTTTAGTCCTAATTCTGTTTTGCCATTAAGGTAAGTGAATTATGACCTTTTTCTTTAACAAGGGTCAGTTGCGTAGTCTTTTCTTAAAAATACTAGTAAACATCACAGAATTTAACTGGCAGACAAGTGATATACCCCACTGAAGGTACAGAGAGACTCTGCTAAGCAGAGGACGTGGCTCAGGTAAGAAATGTCATTCCACATAAGCCTTACCCCATGTTGTCTAGGTTTAAGGTGGTAAAAAGGGTTAATTAACCACAAATTCTGGACGAGGACCTGTTAGAGGGAAAATGTGACAGAATTTATTTAGTTTTAAACAGAAAAAACCTAAGAAATATGATATAAGTGTATGGGGAAAAAGGTCCCAGCCCTCCCCTCACTGCCTCCTACAACACGACCTAGGACAACCCAAAACGAAAACAACCCAGACCCTCTCCCTTCAACCACCCTAAAAGACAAAGGGACCCCCTCCCCCAAACCCAAAACAATTACTGAAAGGAAAACCATGATTCCATGAAAGTATACGATTTCTGCTGCTGAAATGAGGTACAGAGGTCCTGCTGATTTTTTTTTCTGGAGACGCTGGGATGGAGGAAAATGCGGTGGGAGTCTGTCCTCAATCCAGATGAGAAAAGCGGATAAAATTTCCGCGGAAAGGACCCGGGATCACCTCCCCCCCGCCCGCAACTAGTAAAACAGCCCTCCCCAGATTCAGCAGCAGTCTAACAACAAAGCAGAAACCGCCAGTTACTTTCTAAAAGCCCCGCGTGGTCCCACCTCATGTTTCTGAAAGTCCTGAGTTCCAACTCTGTTAATTATTTATATTTTTTTCATAGAAATAAATCTGTCATTTAAAAATCATATTCTGAATCAGAAAAGGAAACATTTTGTTAAAAATATGAATTATGAAATAAAAAGCTCAAAAAATTGAGGAAACATGACATTATATCTTCTTTTGAAACTTCGTGTTTGTCAGCATCTGTTTCCCATTTCCAGAGATCAGTTTTGAAAAGAATGATATCACTCTGCTTTGGAGAGTAGGCACAGTGTATTTTTTGGGGGTATATTGTTTTATATAGTATTTTCACATTCAACCCCTATAGCAGGAGTTGATGTAGACAATCAAATAAAGGTAAATGAAATAAAGTATTTAGTCTTTTTTTTTTCCCATAAATATTCTATGGAGCAATATAATCGATTATATTTTAAAAAAAATTATTTGTTGCTGTCAACAAAATTTGATTATTCAAACCTGTGTAGTTTGGCTATGTTTGAATGTTCCAGATAATTAGTTTGTGTGGTCTGTTTGTAAATTTCCCAAATCATAGGTCTTAGTTTTGATTAGTTACTTACATAAGTTGTTCAATTATGAAGGAGATTGATTTCAGCACCTAAACTTGATTAATATAACTTTTGCGGATGAAAGACTTTTTATTCTTGCAAAAATTCAGTTAAATAATAAAAGTCACCCCATTTTCTAAGTAAATAAGTTAGGCATGGAAGATTTAAATTTTGATACACAGAAATTAATTTAAGGATAAGTAAGTATAAGTGGAACAGCTTTTCAAGAAAAATCAAGAAATTTTTTAATGAACTATGAATTAAAAAAGGTCAAACAGGTGGCAATACCAAGGACACATCTGTAAGCAATGCTATATATACAGATACTTTTTTAAGTGGAGAAGAGAATATTCTGAGATCATACATACCTGGTTATTTTCGTAGGGTTATTTTTAGTTTTGTAATTTAGGCGGCTGAGTGAGTTTAAACAAGATTTTAATGGGAGATAATGAAATACCTTTCAGAATTTGGGTATATGTGATTCATACAAAGTCCAAGCAAGGAACTGATCAGCAATCTTGTGAGGCTCAGATTAATCCTCACTTCATTGAACAGCATTTCCTCCTTCAGGTAGACTAACAGAACTGGTCATGTTTCTAATTAGAGGGACATTAAATCTTTGCCTTGTGATTGCCTAACTGTACATTTCACCTTCAAGGTCTTGTGTATAAAAACTTGAAATAAAACCCTGTGGAAATTTTGTCTATTAAATCTATACATAGAGTCTGATTCACATATATGTTACAAGTGATCTCAAAAGATCATGGTCGAGGTAAACTCATATTTTCCATTTGTTCATACTAAATTAACATGCATTAACAATACATTATGCTAACATAGAATTTTGCACCACAGGACCTCACAGAGCTAATTCTAATTAGTTTAATGATAATGCTGAGAAAACCTGGGCAGAGTTTTGTGCTCAGTGTTAAAATCAGCAAAGCCACATGTTAAGCATTAACATGAGTGTGGCCCAGAGAGCAGAAGATTCTACTTGAACAGTTATTACAATCAATGGAAAGATAACTGTGAAATCCTAAGTCTTTCTACTAACTCCCAGGGAAATTATTTTGGGGCTGTGCGAAGCTGTTTTTTCCTTCTAGTATTGGCATAATGATAAGAGCAATAGTTTGGTCTTTTTTTAACCTTATGTAAAAGACTTTTCCTCGCAGCAATTAGTGCAATCACATATATAAGGAAGGCAGAGCTGCCCTGAACTCATAGAATGTCCTTCATGTCAGTATCAGTTTTATGTGTTCCTTAAGATAGGGACTTGATTCAGAACTCTCCCAAGCCAATTAAAAAAAACCACTAAAATATATGCTCTTGAATAAAGACCTATTTTCTAGAATAAGGCACATTCTTTACCTGTTACTTTAGCGATTTAAAACAGAATGATTTGGGGATAAATGTGTGTCTCCATAAAGATTATGGAAATTGGTCATTAAAATGTGCCATTTCATCCTTCAATGATTTAAAAGGAATTAAAATTAAATAAATTGAAGAAAACGCAAAGGTAGGACACACAAACTACCAGAACTAGTTCTACTTGTGCTTTTGAACTTACGGTACTTTTAAGATGCAATAACTTCGTGAAGAAAAATCAAGCCAGTCCCACTGATACATAAGTGATTTCTCTAAAATGTGATAAATGAATCAACGATACAAATATGGTGGTTTCTCTGCTAGGGCAAATTTCTTGTGCTGAAACTTACTGGAGATTTTCATTCTGTGGAGCCAGAGTTCTGCTTTCTCTGATGACACAGTAGGGATTAATAAGGTGTATTCCTGTGCCAGTGTTTAAACATATGACAGATATAATTTATTTGTACAACTTGTGAACCCTCAAAAAAGTGACAAGGTTTTAATTTCTATCCATGCAACCAGTATCATGTGTCATTTTATTATCTGTGAAGGCTAAGGATTCTCGTGTATTTTACTCTCATTTTGGCTTCTCAGGAGTATATGTGTGCTTGCATGTGTCTTTGAGAAGGTCAGAATGCAAGACTAGGGTGTTTCATTTTTAATAGGATAGCAGTTGAAGAGAAATATGGAACCATGGTGCAGAGATCCAGGTGGTCAACCATCTGAATATGAATCATATATGTTGTGAAGTATAGATGAATTTACATATTGTGCCTAGAAGAGGGTCAATATTATGTAGCATTCCTCCTAGTTGGGATGGGAATACATACCTCTGATCTAAATTAATGTTCAATTCTTAAAAGTAATGGACCATGCAGTAGTGGAGCCTTTGGGTAGTGTGGTAATAAAAAGAAGCTTAATTGGAAATTCTTTTGAGAACTTGCATGTACTATGCATTATTAGCCTGGGGTAGGTCATTCTCACCTCCATTAGTTTTCTGACTGATAGAACACATTTGCATTCTACAATCTCTCTAAGTAGAGGATATGTTTCCACCTCTCCCCTGCCCCAACTTCCCCATGTTATGGGGTGAAATACAGTTTCAGCTGTTAAAACATTTTCCCTTTCCTCTGTTTTTTTCCCTCTTCTGTGGGAGGGGGTACGGGGAGTGGGATTTTGGGGTTTTTTGTGGGATTTTAGGGGTTTTCGGGAGGGGAGAGGAATGGGGGTGTGTTTTAAACCTTGCCTTTTGTATGTTTATAAAAAGCAGGATAGGCAAACTCTGGACATCGTGGTGTGGCGTGACTCTGGTCCCACACATCCCACTGGGGGGCTGTGGATGCACAGCAGGGGCTGCCCCCATCGCACAGCCACCGGTGCTGGGGTGGGGGTGCCTCCCGTGCCATCCCGTGGTCAGTAGAGGTGACCACCACCTCCCTTGTTGGTCTGCTTGGCAGTGGCTGGTGCAATGTGGGGCCAGCCTGTCCTGCGGCCATCGGCACCAAGTGGGTGGTGCCGCTGCTGGCATTTGACCAGTGGCTGCCGTGAGTGCGGCCCCGCTGACGCGGGGGCGGCGGCACGGCAGGTGTGGAGCCGCCGAGTGTTGGCAGGTTTCAGCCTGGCTGTTCCCAAAGCTGCGCGCATGCGCAGTGGGTTTCCCGTGCGCGTGAATGCAGTGATGACCAGAGTGTCGGCAGCCCTCACAGCAGGGGAACCACCCCGCCGCGAGTGGCTGCCGCTGTCACATGGGTTGAGGGCAGCCTGGTGCTGGTTCCCAGGGCCCCAGGGTGCCCTGTGGCACCTGCAGGTGGCTCCATCCCCCCCGGGCCCTGGCCATGTGGCATTCTGATAGAAAGCGCCGCCATGTTGCCTCATGGTGAGATTTCGCAGGGGGGTGGTTCCCAGGCGCCATTTAGCCAATCCAGTGGCGACCTGCCCCCGGAAGGGACTCCGAGACTGTGCAGGATTAGACTCCCTATAAAACAGTGACCCTGCAGGCCATCTTTTTCTTTTAGAGCTTGTCAGTCGTCAGAGTTGCATCTGTACTCGTCTCTGCTCAGCGGCACCAACGGCATTGCAGCTTCAGCGGCAGTGGAGGCAGCGCAAGCTGAAGACCACATCATTTCACCAGCTGTGGCATTTGTCCCCTTGGGGGTCCTCCTGGTTTCCTTTTATTGTTCCTGTTTTTCAGGAAACCTTGGCGAGGACCCAGCGCCATCCTAGCTTCCTCCCTCACACCAGCAGCCAGCCCTGGAGGAGCTCAATTTGTCTGTCTTATTGTTTTATTGTTGTTTTTCTGTGTGTGTAATATAAAACTTGTGGGTTTGTTCTTGATTTTTCTATTGAGTTCTCTCATCACTATTAGCGCCCCCTAGAGTCCAAACCAGGACACCCCACTATTTTCCTCCGTAGTCCTCCACTTTTTTTCTGGCTCCAGTAAAACAGCCTGATGTAACAATTTGGTATGTATTGCTTAAAACTACTTCTATCGTCTTAAGATAGGTTGGCTGCCAGCTCAGAGGGATTTGTTGAAACAGCATGCTTTTACCAGGCTACACTCACTTCTCTTAGCAACAAGAGGTTCTCACATTAGCAGGTTTATTTTGGAAAGCTCTACTCTGTTCTGTGTGTGATCAGAGCACCCCAAGGGCTTGAGGTCACACTTTGTAGCTTGTAAATTAATCAATAAGATACGGAATCCTCCTAGAGACAAAGCAAATATCTTTGCTTTAAAAAATAAACAATACTGTAAATGTGGTAAATAAATGCTTAGGGTAACAATGAAGATGCACTAGTGGCTCAAGTATCCATTTTGCTATTGATTTACCCTGACACAATAAAACCAAAATAGTACTAAATAGGCTAATGATATTGAGAAGCCTGTAGCTGATATTAAGCACTGTATGTTAAAGAAATCAGTAGGAGATTCTGGTAAAAATAAAATACAACAGTCTGAGAAAAAGAATTGATTTTGAAAAATAAGGGAGAAAAAAGTGGAAAACTTTTTCTCCCCACTTTACTGACCTGCTTTTCCCCCTGAAAATCAAGTGCGTAAGGTTCTATTTGTAAAAATGTTTAGAGGAGGGAAAAAGTAGAAGTGCAGAGAAATATTCCTGAGAATTCTCAGCCCAGGAAAGCTCCTAAGGGCTTTCAGTGCTTGTTCTGTGTGTCTCAAGGGAGGGGAAGAAGAATTTACCTATGAAATGATAGAAAAGAGAATAAATAATAATAGGGGACAGTAATAGTACCTATTTCAGTGTGATTTGAGTGTGAATACTGACATACCTAAATTTAAGCACTTGTCTCAAATGTTTCACTGAGCTAGAGACTGGGGACAGCCTTGAGTAGTTGAGAACTGGCAGACTCTACATGAAGAAAAACACTAGTATTTTGTGTCTGAAACAACTTTGTCTGCATCTCTAGATTTCATAGATATTATTTTTTTCTCAGTCTTAATGTCTCTGAGCATCAGTATCATCAGTATCATCCCTTGGACCAAGTTTGATCAGTCTTGGAAGAAAAGTGCACTTCAGTTCCCACTGACCTTATCAGTCCTTGAGAGCACTGAGCATTTTAGAGATAAGCACTGTACCATGAAAGACCAAACCCACGTAGTGCTTAGGCAAGAGGTGGTTCCTCAGAATTGGAAAGAAGTTATTATTCCTTGGGAAGAGGACTTAGACATAATCAAATGTTGCCTCTGTTGTGCCACTAGATGTGTTTCCCTTTTGTCTCCAGAGAGTGAATACGTCAGCATCAGCACTAGAGGGAGAGCAGACTTGATAAACCCTTGAGGGATCTGTACTCATAGGATGACTATTGCTATGGAAGAAACCTAGAGTCACTGTCTGCAAACAAAACAAATTCAAGGGGAAAATCCCTCTAACCTAAACTTTTTAAAGTAATTCTTTTAAGATTTAGTTTTTTAAACATGTAAGACTGTAGTTAAATAAAGTGATTTTAGAATAAATTATTCAAGTATTTCCAGAGCTTTTAATGTGTGAACTATTGCACAAAACTTCAGCTCCAGCTTCTGGCAGATTTCATGGATTTTCTCAGTGACGAGAGTAGGAGAAAACGTGAAGGTGAAAGAGCCCTAAGAAATTAATCCTTTTTGAGAATATAAAAATGATCTCATAAATAATAGTAATAAATGTTCCTAATTTTTCCTATACTCCCATGTGTTTAGAGATCATCCAGCTCCCTTTTCAAGGCCAGCCTTGCATTGTGTAGCAAATGGATCAACAGGATGCATTACTAGCACAGCACGAATGACAGGCTAGCTGGATACACTGAGTCACAATGCTGATGTGCACAAGGTATTTGTATGACTTATCTAGATATTGCTAAAGTCTCCTGATTTGTCTTTGTGCGTGACTGCCAAGAGGAATAAGTGGACTACAGGTTTCAAACTGAAAGATAAAATAATGCTTCTGATTTAGATAGAACTCATTGCTTTTATTGTCTCTTGACAAAATAAAAATGCAAATAAATTCTTGCATATGGGAAGACTGGACTCATACCGCCTGTACAAATGATACACCAAAACTGCATTTAAATCACAGAAGTTGTTAAAGATAGCAAGAACAGTGACAAAGAATAAAATGCCTTCCTTGAGGAATAGATTAGAATTTAATACATTGAGATCTTGCAATTATCTTATTTTTAGGCCAGGTTCTGGAATACACTACTCTGTACTCTATCTAGCAGAACTGACAATATGAAAGATATAGATTTTCCTTTTAGGAGTCTGCAGGTATTTATACTATAATTTTTCATGAAACTACTATAAACATAATCAAAGTAGTAGGAGACATTTTAGAGGCGGCTCAAAATTTATATGACCAACAAAAGTCAACATGCAAGTGGAAAATCAAGGGTCGTATTTGGGAGACTGAGTAAATGAATGCCTTTCTCTTCAAACTGACCATATATGACTCTCTGATGTTATAAAAAATTGCACAAAACCTGCTGACAAAATCCCAAACATATAAACCAAAAACCAAACCACAAAACAAAACCAAACCTCCAAATAATGCTACTATTCATGTTGTGGTTTCATAGCACCTATCTGCTGTGAGTGCTTATTGATCTAGAAAAGAAACTGCAGTTATTTTGTTCTCACAAAATGGTTCTAGCAGCAAATGGGTCTAGACTTCTGCAGAAGCACAGCCTGTGGCAGCCTAGGTGCTGTAGGATACTACTGTGAGGCTGCAGGGCACACACCCTGCCGATGATTCATGTGAAAATCAAGATAATGTGATCTAATGAAATTTCCTTTTTTCTGATTTTGTAGGGGCTTAATCCTATAAATTTCAAGTATTAGCTGGATTAAAATACATAATCAAGGCCCATAAATTAAAATTGAAAGATTAGGAGATACCACAATTACAGCTGCTTGAGTAAAGTTCTTTCGACCCTATCAGGCACTTGTGGTGTGACTTTGTCTTTAATTACATGATCACATATTATTTTTCAACAGTAATTCTGCTTCATTTAGTTAATAGGTCATCCCTGTTACAAGAATGTAACAAGAATGATCCCAACTTGTATAGTTAAAGATGCTGATAGCTTACACATGGAACTATGGTTCCTCATACCTTAGTTCTCTATATGTAAATTTGGTATAATAATAGCATGCTGTCTCACTGGTCTGCTGCGAAAATAACTTAATTGGTGTTTGTGCATCACTTAGTGACTACAGCAGGCTACAGGAAAGCCCAGGAGGAAAATAATAATTTTGTATCTAGGGAAAACCTTGAATCACGTTCATTATACAGGGTGTGGGACACATTTTATACATGAATAACAAACAAGATGTGGAAAGGCAACAGATCAGCAGTGGCAACAGGTATCACATGTTGGCTACACCTGATTTTGGCAGGTAAGTTCATCCTGGCTCATCTAATTGGAAAGTAGAGGAGATGAAGGAGCAGGAGCACAAGAAGTAACACAGTTCAATCAGCACACAGGAAAAGACAGACATTAACTGGAGGGAGAAAAAAGAGTATATGGCCAGCAAAGTAAAATAGTCAGTGTAGTCCAAGATTTGCACAGGATATATTACTTTGACATTCTTTAGCTTTTAAGTGCTAGGGCTTATAACCTAACCACACTCCCCTGAACATATATGTCTATCTCTTTATTTATAGACTTACTTTTATTTATAGACTGATAGATTCCATCTACTCAAAGAAACAACCTAACTGCTCTGGATTCTTCTTTGGGAATCCTTAAATAAACAGCCATAAAATACAAATCTCACTCCATGGAAACCACCGATAACCACAAGTATTCAAGATCTATATCATAATCCATTCCTGCTAACGGAAACCTAGCTGGTCTTGCAGCAGCCCTTGTAGTTTCTCAGCTAAGTCTTAGTCAATCATTCTAAGGAGGAGATGATTGATGAAAGAAAGCCTCTGCAAAAGATGAAAAGCCCTGTAAAAGATTAGGCTGTCAAAGTGAGACATCTTCATGTCATAACTGGCAGGATGGTTTCAGATGAGTCTCATTTTTAGGAAGTTCAGGATTGTAGAAGACAAAACAAATCTCTAAATATTAACTTGGGTTTTTTTAAGAAAACCAGAAGAAAACCCAAGTGCCATATCAAAAATAATAGCCTAAAACTTACAGATTAAAATATGACAAGGCAAGCGGTTTAATTTTGCCCCCCTTTTAGGTATCAGTTGGAGAGAAAACCTAATTCAACTGTGCAAATGTAGTTCCATAGAACATGTTATACTTCTCAATCTAGAAATGTAAGGTATATAAATTACAGCTGTAAATTCTCTATTATAAAGAAGCTAGATAAATCTCATTGATATTTTGATACAGAAAGAATACTTCTGCAGCTGTTACATGACTTGATAGTAGTTGGAAATTAGAACAAAGCAAAATCACTGCAAATAGAAACAACCAGGGTCATTGGCACACAGCAAGCTAGAAGAGAGAGAAAAAAGACTCAATATGTTCGAAAGCATGAGTTTCATCTTCATTATATCTGTTTTTTGTAACACTTATTTGATGACATTAAATCCTATGTATTTCTTAATTGTGAGAAATACCTAAGGTGAGCATCTAGTAGATAAGAGATTTATCTCATCCCTTCGTTGTATTTCTGTTTAGGTCGATTGAGAATTATATACTTTCCATTACAATTTTGCATTTGTCTTACAGAGAATCCCAGCTAAAAAGGGTACTTAGAAAGGAAAGTTTAAAATTACCTATTTAAAGTGCTTTTATAATTATTTGTAGTAACTATGTTATACCATGAACATCAGTTATGGTGCTGTGAGTGGCTGAAGGAGATCCAGGTGACGGTATTTTCTTGCAGTCTACATCAACTCCATCATCCTCCTGTGTTGTCAAAGGAGCAAATTCCATATTTCACAAGTGTATGTGACATGTACAAAATGTGTGGATCCTAGGATTGTTTTTTTTAGAGAAAAAATATCAAAAGTAAACAAAAAAAGGAAACAGTATTTTTCTTCTGATTTGTAATGAAGAGGAAAAAGTCATTGTGAAGCTGCTATAGGTTTGCCTCTGTGTCCAGCAAACATTACTGCATAGCAAATAGGTGAGAGTTTCTCTTGTGCTCACTGTGTCTCTGGCCCTTCTTCCACTCTCCAGCAAATGGGAACATCAAAGTTGAGAAGTAATTCGCTGCTGTGAGAACTGTGTCACCCCAGATGTGAGAGCTATGTCATCCGAGATGAGTGGCATGAGGATGACTACAGGAGATAGACAAACAGGATAAAAACTACATGGAAAGCTCTGGGCAGCCAGAGCCAGACTCTAGCCATGACAAAGGGAGAAGCAGTGCCAGCAAAGCATGCTTCTTCTGGGACGATTCTCCCAGCAGGAGTCACAGACTCAGATCCCCAACATCAGTATCCCAGCACAAGCAAAGCCAGCCCAGGAGACACCTCTTTTCTTTGTCTCTGACATTTTGTCTTTTTGCCTCTGCGTAAAGATGATGCTGCACCCAGCCTGACCCTTCGTTGAGTTACAGGCAGAATGAAGAGTGGATTTTTTTCCCCTCTCTACTAAGGCAATATTTTTTAAGCAAAGTTAATTTTAGTTTTGTTTTGCAACATCACACATCTGAGTTCTGCTTTTAATTTTTAAACTTCTAAACTTCTATTTATAAAAAGGCAGAAGGCAGAGAAAAATAGCAAGAGCAACTCAAGGTCTAATAAAATCCTTCACATCCTAAAAATAAAAACCACTTCTGAAGTATCTATATTAACTCTTCCTTCTCTCCTGCTATGCATTTTACTTACTGTAGTGTTCCAGAAAGAAAAGAAATTCTTCAGGTGTTACAAAGTGGGGCTAAATTCACATTTTTGCACTTTCAAAGGATGTGTGCATTTACTGGCTGAGGTGGGGAGGATTTCAACTTTCAGTTATTAGATCTCAGAAGCCAAAATGAGCAAAATATCTTTCCCATTTACTCCCCGAGTAGATTAAGCTGTAGCTCAACATGTAAGCCAAAACATTCTTGGAAAAACACCTTCACACATCTAAGATGTCTTTGAAGTTTGGAACTGTATCTTGTGTCCTGGAGGATGCACATGGAAATTCAGATCAGAGTGCCTGAGAGGAGATTTTGATGTAAGAGAAATAATTGCATGGCAAAAAAATGAACTTTAAGTTTACATGTTTAACACAAATACCCTTGCCTTTATTTTTCCCTGCATTTTTTCAGCTCTTTGCATTTTTCTTCAACTGCAAGGAACTGGAAAGTTGCAATATGCCAAGATTTTCTTATCCGAGTAAAGTACAGTGGTATAAATTCAGCTCCATGTTCCCCTTCCTACCCCTCTCTCCTGCCCCCCATTAAATGGGAAGAATAATTGAAGAGGATTTAATGCTGTTTACTCCATTAAGTAGTCAATTAACTAAAATATGTTCAGAAAGTCAAATGATTCCTCTCCTAAAACCTGTTTCAAATAACATAATTTTCTCTATATTTCCACGTGTTCTTTCTTCCATCTGTTTTCTCTGACTTTGCACTGTAGAGAATAGGCACATATGCTACAAAGGAAGAGATTCCCAAGATCCTTAATGTCATCAGTGGTAAGGTTAGCTGTATGTTAGAGTTTAAGGAGTGAAGAGTATGAGGAGTTGCTTCACTCCTCCAAAGAGGAGTATCCATAAGGACTATGGGCTGACTAGCTGGATAACAAAAGTGAGGAGAAAAACTCCTCTCCAGCATATATTGCCACTTCCTCCTTTTTATGACTGAAATATAAGCATTGTCTGAAACACATGTCCTTCCTTTAATTCTCAGCAGATTTTTGCAGCTTCTCCTCTCCTCTTCTCTCTCTTTTCCAAATTTCCTTTAAGCCTTTAGTTTCTTAGTTGTTTGGGGGTTTTTTGTTGTTTTTTTTTTTTTTTAATAAAAAACCCCACATCCAACTTCCTTTAATTTTTTATTTGGTGTTTGTTTCTATTATTTATTATAGATAATCTCTCCCACTTCTTTTCTTTAATGAAGCATGTTTTTAGAAACTGTCCTATGAGGTTGTGTGAGTTAAAAGGTAACAGTGCCTGGGATGCTCTGTGTGAGAGCACTGGGGTCTGTTTGTTTTGAGCACAAAGAAGTGTCCTTACTACCGAGGGTGCTGAGAGGAAGAGTGATCTCGTGTGAACATCTAAACCCAAAATTGAGTGTCTACTTAAAGGTATATGTGCATCTGTGTGAGTATTAATATGGGTTTCTGTTCCACATCAAGCCCTCCAGTCCTAGAGCTGTTTTCACCCTCCTCTCTACCCTTCTACCCAGACAGCTCTTACTTTTGCCTCATTTCCCCGCCCACATATGGACATTTTCTCAAAATTGCTGCTAGTAACCTTTCTTTCCTGTCCCTTACCTTGGCAAATACCTAGTTCTTTCTCTGTAGCTAGTGTCTTCTCTCCAGTCTTTGTAGCCTACCAAGCTGCTTCAAATGTTTTTCAATTAACTTGTAACAGNTAGTCCAGCCCCCCTTCCCAGCATTCCTTCTGGGTCCCCCGGGCTGATGGGAAAAAAAAAAACCTTGGTAACCTGGCTACTCCTCCCAGCCAGGTTGTAGGCATGAGAGAGAGAGTTATTTTTTTTTTGTCTTCCTCTGTGGTTTTAACCCAAACCAATACAAGCCCCCATCACTCTCTTTTATTCTTTCCTTGCTCTTGCTGGCTGCAAATTACTGTATTTACCTCTTGCTCTTGGAAACAAACCACTAAACCTTACCCTGATAAACCCTTAAAAATGTAGACCTAGATCTCACTGAACACAAATTACTCCATGTGGGATCTGAAAAAGAATGGAGAAAGAGATATTTTATCTTCTGTTTGTTTTCTATTCCATAGTACTTCCCCTTCTCCCATTTTCCTTTCTTTTGATTTTGAACTTTTTTTTTAATGTTCTCATATAGCCATTCTCAGCTATATGCAAAGCATTACAGCTTTGTCTTCTGACTCCCAGGAGAATTGCTAGAAACTTGATTGGGGCAGGATGCATGGAAGTAAAGACTTACCAGTGATTTGAATGAAATGCTCTCAGAAGCTTACCCAAAGAAGGGAGTTTGTATTGACTTTCCACATGTTTTAACTGCTGGTTATGAAGAAGCCTAGCTTATTAGTTCTGCTGGGTATATCAGATGTGCTTCTGTATCTTTCCTGACAATTTGTGAGTGTTTCTTCTTCTCAACAGTAAAACTCTTAATGGAAAGGAACATTTGTAGTATGATACAGTGCTCCTCTATTGATGATAGCATTTTCTTCTCTGCTACTAAAAGGATTATTTTGAAAGTGAATTTTTGCTGTGAGTAGAAGTGACATTTTCTAAAGGCATCAGATGCAAAAAAAGCTTTATAAAAATATAATGGCAAAAATATTAATAAAACAAAATAAACCCACATTCATCATGGCTTTGGTGGATTTAGGCAAAATTTTATCACTTTTTTCCTTTTTTTTTTAACCAAAAATATGTTTATGTACTCAGAAGGTATTTTTAACAAAATATTTTATTGCAAGTTGTCCAAAAGCAAAACATTTAATTGAAAACTATATAAATATTTTGCAGATGTACTTATATTGTTTCCCTGTTCTTTTTTCTGACTGATTGAAACTGAATTAAAAAAATCATAGAAATTGTTTGTTTAAAAATAAATTTTCTCATGCAACAGTTAGTTGATATTATTAAGCCAGTTCTACCAAAAAGTTAATGAGAATACTGAGTAGACTGTTAATATTGTGCTAAGAAACAGTTTTGAAAACCCTAACACTCTTTACAACTATAAGTGAGCAATACAAAGCCAATAGAACAGTCTTTGTTCAAAGAGCAAACCAACAAAAAATATTTTCAGTTATCCAAGACTTTATTTTGTTCTGAATTATTTAAAAATACTATTCTTTAAAAAAATAAAAAAGAAGGAATGAAATAACAAAAATAATACCTAGAAACTACAAGTGAAATGTTTCAGCTTTTCACAATTCCCCCTACTTCTGCTGTGGTCTTAATCTGTGAATAATCATTTTAATCAATCCAAGTCCATTAAAAATAAATTAAATGCAATATTTACAGCAAAATTACAGTTTCAAAGAGCACTCACATGCACAGATGACTCTTAAATCCTTCCCCTAGGAACCTCTACACAGATAAGCATTGGGGGAATTGTGTACTGCGCATAAAGCCTGTAGGACATGACCTGAGACCTGTCCCACTCTGTATGATCACTACAAGAGCACAAAACTCAGCTTCCTTGCCAGACCCCTC
The DNA here is from genome assembly GCA_013400695.1 of Neodrepanis coruscans. NCBI lineage: Eukaryota > Metazoa > Chordata > Aves > Passeriformes > Philepittidae > Neodrepanis > Neodrepanis coruscans. The sequence goes on along the minus strand of VYZS01001079.1, from coordinate 7,453 downwards.
TCTCAGGTCACTGGAGTTCAGCTGTGGTCAGGTTTGCAACACAGCTGAGCGATGAAAAGAGTGTGAAGGGGATGGTAGTGAATCTGCAGAATGGTCTGACTCTGCAGGAGATATCCACCCAAGCAGAGGGAAAAATCTACCATCCCCTTGTTGATCCTAAAGGACCCGTACTTGATTTATAGATATTTAAGAACTTCTCTTCATCTTGGCAAAGAAAAGCTAAATCTGGTTGTGAGATCAGTGAGGATTCAGGCTGTGTATGTTGGTCCCCTGCACTTATGGCTGAGCAGTAAGTGAAGCAAGTACCTAGTTCCAAAACTGTGTTGACAGCACATGCTGAAAGAGTATCGGTTTTGATATGCGAGGTTGTGGTGGTTTTACCACAAATTCAGTGATTTTGGAGCAGAGACTCTGAGAGAAATCACAAACACACCCCAAAAAATGAAGAAAACACACAAAAATCACAGTTTATTTTGCGCAAACACCAAAACCCGACAAATAAAGTGCAAGACAGACAAACAAATTAAATTTTTCCAGGGCCCGCGTTTGGGGTGAGGACGCTCTGGAGATAGTGCTTGTCTCTCTCTCCCTCTGAGCCCGGCTGAGAGACTCCACGGTAGTTAGAAGGGGGCACGTGGTCTCGAGATCCCCTTAGCCTTGAACCTCTGCCCGGTTTCGACTGAGGAAAACAACTCAAGAAGATTACAAAACCGCGCACCCCCTTCCCTCCCTTTTAGCCCGAGGAGAGATTTAGTGCTGAAAGGGGGAAAAA
>VYZS01001078.1:14482-35548 GCA_013400695.1 Neodrepanis coruscans | reverse complement strand
TTTTTTTTGTTTTTTTTTTGTTTCACTGCTGATGTGGCCAGAGTGTGACACGTGGGAGCACATGTGGACAGAACATCTCAGAGGAAGGTCTGGAGCCACTCAGCCAGAACTCTCACATTGTCCTGCAGTTGGGTTCATCCCTCAGCACCTTGGAAGGTGGAGAATTCTGCCATCCTTCTTTCTGTGCCCTCTTCAGAGCACTTGTGCTCCTGTAGGAGCTGGTCTGCAGCGGGTTTGGTGCTTGGGGCTTCCAGCAGTTTCTGGGTACAAGGGTTGCTTGAAGGACCTTCTAGTCTGTGCACATCTGTAGGCTCAGATTGGCCTCTTTTTGTTAATTGTTGTGTAATAATAAGCATCATTTTAAGTGTTTTATCTAAGCAAACAGGTGGTTGCCTGTGTTCCATAGCTTTTCCAATGCATAGTCCCTTGCATTTAAAGGACTTTGATGTCTGCAGCTCTGATCCTGTGCAACCTCCTCACTCATAACAACCTTCTGCAGGGAATTTATACCAGGGCACAGCACAGAATTTTAAAGTTCACTACTAAATATCCACTTTTCTTGTCCTGTCTAAGCGCAGTGAGAGATGAAACTCTGTCTGGGTGATGCTGGGGGGTCTCCAGAAAAACCTTGAAGGCAGGCAGGGCTTAAACTGAATGAAGTCGGTTCTTCTTCGGGACCCAGTCATGAAAAGTGCAAATTCCATGGAGTTCATGTTGCAAAATAAGTGATATCACACCGTGCACTCAGCTCTCCTGAATGGCTGAGGCGGAGATGGGGCGTCGCTGGCAGCTCACAGCCAGATCTGCCGAAAAGCAGCTGCATTTTTTCCTCCACGCCCTGGGAATAGGTTGCAGCACATGTTTTAGCAGTGCAACCAGCTGGCTCTGGCCGTCCATGTGTAGGGAATGAGAGGCTTCTGGGGTTTCCAGCCCTTTTGGGAAGGAATTTTCAGCTTGCCTCACTGGAAAGGCAATTGGTTTGAGATGATTTCTGGGCTGCTGGGATGTTACAGGACATGCACCAGTCCACACAGAGCCGTGGACTGCAGCTGTGGAGAGAGCTGTCCTTGAGGTGGAACACGTTCAGCACAGCTTAAACATATTAATTGATGTTCTGCAATACACACGTGTGGCAGTGCAGGTTCCACAGCTGTAACAGGGACATGTAGCAGTTAAATCTCTGCTGCACTGATCCTTAAAGCAGCTCAGCTTCAAGAGAGCAATCTCTCTTGGACAGGAGAAAGCTATCATTTAGGTTACTTGCCCAAGCAGTATATTTTGACAGCAATTATCAGGGAACTGTGTTTTGTGATAGTATCAATGGCAGCATTTGAAAAACTGCTGCTGGAAGTTATTTTTTATGTTGGCAAGATAGGACATATGTGTAATTATGTGGATGAGGGACATATTTATAAGCCCTTAATGGCTGTTGGTGTTTATGGGCCTTGTAATGCTTTTGTCAGCATGCTGTTGTAATTTGGGGGGGTATTTACAGATTCAATGTGCGAAAGTAGGGACTGAAATAAGATTGGAGAAACAGTAGAATGAACATGCAATTTATTATTGTGTAGATGTGATACATGTAGAGAACTGTTAGAACTTTCCAGCTGTTAGAAGGTGGAGCCTGTAATGGAAATGAGAAGCAAACCCAGAGGGAACTGATGTATCTGGGTATCACCCTGGACCCAATAACCTGAAAGTCATTGTGAATCTGAATTCCACAGGGACACACTGACATTATGACAAATTTCCACCATAAATTATTGAATGGAGACACCCTGAAAGCAGCAAGGACTGCTCCTGATATCAGTGACAAGCACTGATGTACTGAGTTACAACACCCTGTTAAGGGCACAGTGCAACACTAACCACTCACTCCTTTGTTCTTCATTTCCAGGTCAAGATGTTGTTAAGTATAAAAAGCATCTTATGGATGTGCTCTACGTTAGTTATAACATATATGCTACCTAAAGGTAAGTCTGCTGTACACAGAGACATTTATTAAAATTAATTCAATTGTCCAGTGGGTGGGGTATTTCCCAGGGCTCAGGAAACAATCCGAACTCATGAGTTTTGCTTTCTGCTCTTTTTTTTCTGCCACCCATCACTGTGTCACTCACTCTGCTTTTGTGTTCTCTCATGGCCTTGCTGGTTTATATCAAGTTGGGGTGGGTGAGTTCCCTGGGGGCAGATCTGCTGGGGTCTGGAGCAAGGATGTGTCAGGTCCTTGGTTTGGGTGGAAAGAAAGGAGCCCTTACCACCTCTCTTGGAGATTACATGCTAATGCTGGAGTGTGTATTCATGTGTGGTTGCCATGGTTATTTCAAAGCTTGAGTCACTAAGGGGAATGTCCCTACAGCTGCTGCAGGCTCACAAAATTGGGATAACAGCTTTCCCAGGTCTCAGAGCAAGATTTCTCTTTATTTTCTTTCCTGCTTCTTTCCAGGAACTCCTCAAACTGATTTTAGCCTCTGAGAAAACAGAATTTACTCTATTTTTTTGAAATCTTTTTTTCCCCCTCCTCCAAGCTTGAACAGTGTTGCTTGTAAAGTCTTTAGTCCTGAAAGATGAANTACTCACCTGAAAGAGCAGATTTCTTGCAGGTTATTTTTCCACACACCTGACTTACTCCACCTTTCCTCACCTCTTAAGTGTCTCCTGTTAACTCTAAAGTAGAATTTTCAGTACTTAAAAAAGTTGTTTATGAATGCCCTGGTAAGGACTTCTTCAGAATCTACATCAGGTTGTGACCCATTCTTATTTTCCCAAAATTTTGTAGGAAATTTTTGACCCTGGTGTTCCTAGAACACACTGAGAACTTGGTGGGATTTCTTTTTGAAGCTGAGGCCATATTTTTGCCATAGAGAGACTTAAACATGTTAAAGTACAGCCATAGTGAGGAAGACAAGGACAAAATAATTTTCCTTTTTCATGAATTGAGCCAATTCCCCATTGAATTCACGATCTCAAGGAGTCTGTGGGATCAGCTCATATCTTTCTCTTTTGTAGAAATGTCAGTCAGCTTGTGTAATAATATTTTTAAAGATGAGTGTTAGAAGACTCACATAATCTTTATAAGCATGGCTGTTCCTTTTGTTTAAAAATACTCTAAAAATAAAATGTGTCTCAGAATTCTGAAGGGTTGCACATCTTAACTTTCAACCTCTTCTTTTAAAATCCTTAATATGAACAGAAAATTAAAACTTTGACATCCTTTGTGAAACACAAATGACCACCACTAACCACAATTCCTGTCTTTTTTTTTTTAATCTTCCATGCTCTCACCTTTGTGAATGGTCACATTCATAAATACCTGGAGTGTTTGCATAGGCAGATGTTGGATTTTATGCAGCAATAAAAGTGTTTTATCCCCTTGAGGATTGAGAATGGCCTTGCACAGCTTCTTTAAGACTTTGAATTCTCAGATACATGTCAGGAAGGCAGCAGGAAATGGGGTTTAATCTTTTGGGGTCATGGGATTGTCCCTCTGCGAGACCCTTGGCTGTTTTCTCAAGTACAGGTGAAAGATTAATGACAAAAAGGTTCACAGTCAAGGTTTATGCCTATTGCTGGTGTGGCATTTACTCACTTTGAACTACCTGGTGTCAGGATATTGTAGTTTACAAGCTGGACCTCGTGATTAAGGTCAGTGCTGGAGTTTTTCTTGCCTGTTTGGAGTGACTGCTGGTCATGCCATGGGTGAGCATCCTTTTGTGAAAACCCTGTAATGCAGAAGGCAGCAGAAACCCCCTGGATTGCAGAGTGTGCTACATCCTCTCAAAGGTATATGAATAATACACCAGCTCAAGCACCAGTTTGTGCTTTGTGTGTGCTATAACCTGCACACCTATGACAACTGCATGTTGATTTCTGCAGCTGAGATTTATATTTTCCTGGCTTCCTGTGGGCTTCTTGCAGACTATAAGAGTAATTCTTCATCACTCCATGCCTCCTTCTCTTACTCTGGTTGCTCAGACCACAAACCACCTGGTAAAGGACTCAGTGAGAGGGGGTTTTTTTTTTGGCCTCTGCTGTCAGACTTTGATACACTCAATTTAGTTCATCGTTACGTTAATTAAGAGATTTGTGGCTAATGAAAAGGCTCAGTGCTAGTAGCTGGTTTAACAAAACACATAATTTCATTGCTCCTTTCCACTGATGCTGCTGGGCAGGGCAGTATACCATATGTCTAGGCAGGTTGTTGATGAACTGAAAAATGAGATGCAACTTTTTTTTTTTTTTTTAACCCTCATAAATTTAGCTAAAAATAAATAGAATCTTTTATTCCTGAAGCATGTGGGATTTGTCTGCATAGTCAGCAGCAACATTCTGTTCAATTAAGCTTAATTATACAGCAAAATCACTCCTCCAAGCAGTGTCACTTCATGTAGGGCATTCTTGTCTTCAGACTCCTTGTCCATTGCAGATCTGCTGGTCTGGTCATTGTGGCTGATGTGATACAGAAGGGTTCAATTGTGCCAATTTCATTTAACTCTTTAGACCCCTACTTTAAGAGTTTGTTTTTATTTTTAACGTTTACCACAGGGGAAGAAGTGCACAAATTCTAGAGAAAGAGGGTTTGTCCTCAAGCAAGAAGTCCTCCTGGATTTTTTTTTTATCCCACCTTCAAAGGAAAATATCAAGTTATTTGTCATTGGCAGGATAAGATGAGTTTGCAACTGGAATGGTGAACTGATAGGGACTAAGAAAACTTTGCTAGTGAGAAGAAAAAAGCTCAACAAGAAGAACTCCCAGTGGTTAAGGCACAGTTTTCTCATGTTCTGTTCATGTTTTTGCCCACCTTGTCCCTTCTAAGGAGTTGTCTATCACATTCCACTAGTGTGATAGTGGGTGACATGGAATTAAAGCGTAGGGAAAATGCTAAAGGTAAAGAAAAAAGATTATATGGATTAAAATAATGCTTTCTGCATTGGTCAGTAAATTCTGCTAGACTAACTAATTTGGACTGCTGCAAGAAATCAAGTTTTTTGGAATTATGCAGGAATATCACTTAATCTTCTATTTCAGACATAATTTCAGTCAAATATTTTTGGTGGGTTTTTTTTTTTCAGAAGGGAAAATTTTCTCCCTCCTCTCCCTGATATCCCTCCTCTTCTCTTTCTTATTTTTCTTCTCTTACTTCCTCTCTTTCTTCTCTCCTCCCACAAAACAAATAGTTTTTTCCAGTCAGACAGACATGTCTGTAAATACACAGTCTCCTATTCAGGGATGTAACACAATTTAGGCTTGATCTAGTTTGCATATCATTATGATGTGTGTTATTTGCCAAGGGTTCCAGTTGGCTGATGTGCAGACACAAATTTTAAAGGGAGGAAATTTCCTCAGGGTCCAGTGCTGATATTCAGATCATTCACAATCAGAAACAACGTTCTCTAAAGTTTATTAAAATTCTGTCAGTCAGAATAATTATAACTAGGTCATTCCTCATTCAAGAAAGTTCCTGTAATGTGTAGAGATGACAAGAGATCGTAATAAATACTAAATATTTTGAGACTGATTTTAATCTCCCACCTGTGCAATTTGGCAGTAATTCCATTGCAAATGGTGGAACTGAGAATTCATTCTGTTTCTTTATAGCTAGACCTCTGTAATTCAGAGAGGTTTCAAGAAATTAAAGGAGATTATGAATTCTAGTTCACTTCAAATTAATGATGAGCACGTTCCACATTTCAGAAAGTGTTAAGAGTGCAGGACAGGGAAAGAAGTAAAATAGATGCTGTTGTGCATCAGCTTTTAATCTTCATTAAGCCATTATGTATGATGAAATAACAGCCACATAAAAAAAGCAAATCCATCAGAAATCCTCTCTTCAGCTGCTTGTGTGCAGGTTGGATGAGCAGTAGTCACCTTCCCCCTCAGGATATTGTCAGAGGGAAGCATTTCACTGTAAAATGTTTGCATCTGGAGATGTCACAAAAATGATAAAGGCCCTCTCATGTCAAGTCTAAGCCAAATAGGGACTTTTTGTGTGCTTTACTTCCCCCTTTGCTTTAACATCCTGAAATACTTCATTTCTTCGATGTGTTAAAGTCCCCGAGGCTACGAGGAAACAACTTTGAAAGAGTGACTGTTTGGGAGAATCTCACTGGAAAGGCTTTTGTTTCGGCATGTTTGCAACAAAAGGAGTTAACCCCTGAAAGAGTAGAGGAGTCAGGCATGTCTCAGAGTGGTTGTCTTCCTGTGAACTGCAGAAAAAACTCTTGCAGTTCATCTGTTGACTAAAATTCCAGATTGGTTTCCGCAGGTAACAGTAATAAATGGAGAAAATAAGTCAGAATTAAATTTGCCCAAAGTGAAAAGGGCTCCATCAGCGGCCTAAGATTGCTAAAAGCTGTTTTTAATCTTATACTAACTTGTCAAATTAGCTAAGGTTCATGGGTTTCAGGTCTTGCACGAGTCAACTGTTAAATAATGATGCAACATAACTGTTTCTGGTCTTGCTGCCTCACTAATGTGATTTCTCCTTTCTCTCCCCATCTCCCCCGTTTTTCTAGTTAAAGCAGAAAAAAAAACCCTGGTGAAGGGCTCTCTCTCTGGAACTTCAGTCCTGCCATGCTTCTTTTCCACCACCCCCACCATTGCCTCCAGCTACGCGGCCGAGTACCTCCGGATCAAGTGGTCCAAGGTGGAACTGGATAAAAGCGGGAAAGACGCAAGGGAAACTACCGTCCTGGTGGCCCAAAACGGCAACATCAAGATAGGCCAGAGCTACAAGGACAGGGTGTCTGTCCCCACCCACTCAGAGGAGACGGGTGATGCTTCCCTGACCTTCTCGAAGCTGCGGGCGAGCGATGCCGGGGTGTATCGCTGCGACGTCATGTATGGAGTGGAAGACACTCAAGGCATTGTTTCACTGGCTGTTGAGGGTAAGGATTTGGTCTGTTTGCTTGTAATCAACCCTGATTCTGGCTAAAACAGCAAAAAACCTGGTGATTAACACAAAACCTGACAGTATTTAGAGGAGCGTCTTTAGCGATTCGCTCGTGTGGGATGAGTAGAAGAAACTTCCTTGCAGCTGAAGGTGTGGTTGGCTTGTCTTGATGTACCAAGCCATCAAAACCACCCTCTCTGTGATAGGAATGTCAAGCACAAAGGAAAGGTTTCTTTCCCCCCAGTTATAAAGGTTGGATACGCAGAAGGAAACTCGTCTAGGAGAAGCTGCTGGAAAAACAAGTAGGGAGGTGTTTGCTGAATGAGGAACATCCAGTGATAACAGTTCACTTGTCAGGACTGTTAGGAATGGGCCTCCAAAATTTTGAGAGGGAGAAGTTTACATGTAGAGAGACAGAAGACACAAGACTTTTAAAAACTGTAGGATTGTTGAGGTTGGAGAAGATCTGTAAGATTATCCAACCATTAACCCAGCACTGCCATGTTCACTACCAAACCATGTCTCCAAATGCCACACCCACACATTTTTTTAATAATTCCAGAGGTGGTGACTCAACCACTTGCCTGGGATACCTATTTTGATGCCTCACCATCCTTTTAGTGAAGATTCACTTTGTGGTACCAAACGTAAACCTCACCTGGTGCAACTGAGGCCTCTTCTTCTTGTGCTTTTCCTTGTTACCTATGAGAAAAGAACAATCCTCTACTGCCTCCTCCCTCCTCTCAGGGAGCTGGAAAGAGCCAGAAAGTCCCTCCTGAGCCTCCTTTTCTCCAGGCTGAGCCCCCCCAGCTCTGTTCTCTTCCCTGAACATGCTCCAGACCCTCAATGTCTTCATTGTAGTGAGAGGTCCAGAACTGGACACAGAATATGAGGTTTGGTCTCACCAGTGCCAGCACAGGGACAGTCACTGCCCTGGGCTGTGACACACCAGGCTTGTCCTTTTCCAGCTTTCCAGCCTGGAGCTGCAGGGAGTTAAGCAAAAAAAAAAAAAAGCAGAAAAAAGTGGCAAAAGCAGTGTCTGTCCGTGCACAGTGAGTGCAGCACGGGGGCTGCTCCGGAGCCTGGTGCTGTACAGCCCTGTCAGTTTGGCACTGAGCCTGGCCTGACAGACTGTGCTGAAAGGCAGGATGTATTAGCCCAGGCTCTGTGCCAAGCACAGGCAAATTCTGGACCCAGGTTACTGCCTGTGCTTAGAACAACACTGTGCTGTGAGGATGTACCTCCTCGCAGGAGTCTTTGCCTGGACCCTGCCCTGCACTCCTTTGCCATTCAGTGTTTTTTGGAAGCTGAGTATTTACTCAAATGAGTGACTCCCAAAACAAACATAAATATCTGCTGCTGGAAATGATGGCTTTGGCTCAGATTTTTTTCTTTATTTTTTGGTGAGCTTAATAGTGCATTGTTCTTCCAATATGCCTGATCTAACCTGAACAGGCTGTTGGTATTGGTTCCATGAAGGGATTTGAAGGTGTGGTCTTAAGCTGGAAACACAATAAATCAGTGTAGCCATTAATGTCTGCATAACTTCATAAACTGTTTGGCCCTAATGACAAAAGCAAAAGGAATCCTGGTTTGAACATTACTTTTCAGTAATGAGTGTACCTGGTATTCCTTACTCCTTTTCAAGTGCTCCCTTGGCTACATGTCTCTGTCCATGAGCAGCAGATGTTTGCTACAATAAAATATCTGATGATTTATGTCTATACTTATGCTTTTCTACTTAGTGCTCCTGGAAAAAAAAACCAACACTGCAAGGAGATGAACTGATTAGATGTACGATTTTAATTCAAAGAAAATTTCACACGCTCTATTTTCTTTCTGCAACTGTCCTTTTCCAGGACTGCTTTAATGTAAAACTTTCAGAAGAGGAAAAAGCTAGGTCTTGACCCAAATGGAAAATAACATTGTTAGGCTGAAATGACTCGTAAGAATTTCATGTGAATGGTGCTGCTCAAATCTTCTGCCCCCTTTTTGCAGTGAGGTTTTACAGTTCCTTATGACTTCAGCTTTTATGTATAAAACCAAACCCCATTTTGTCCCAGATGTAAATGATCTCCATTGTGTTGTCTCTTTGAATCTGCACCTGAAAGTGATACCAGCTGAGGAGGAATGGTCTCTTGTTCACTCCCTTTGTGAATTCTACCCTTAGTGGGGTGCAGGGAGGCATTTCCATGTCAAGTGAGGTGATTCCAGGGGCTCAGGGCTGGTTCAGCACTGTGCTTTGGTCAGCTCTCCTGGGTGGAGCTGGTGGTTGCTGCTTTTGCAGGACCCATGAAGTCCTGTGAAAATTATCACCAGCTTTGTTATTCTGCACACTTTGTGCTCAAATTGAGTAAAGCCCAAACTTATCAGCATTGCTCTGGAGCAGATGTAATTTTTTTTTTTTTTTTTTGCCACGATGACAAATTTGTTTGTATGCTTCTCTGGGTATTTTTAAACACTTGTGTGCTAGATATTTTCAGGATCTCCATTTGTTTTGTGGACATTCCCTAATTTTAAACTCTCAAACAGCACAATCCAGCATCCATGAAGCCAGAGAGATAAGCTCAGACAGCTGGCTTGCTTGTTTTTCAAACTAACCTTTGCTGGGAGAGCTAACTTGAATATAATTGCTGTAATTGCTATTTCTAACCTTCAGGTATGCTGGGAATATAAAACTGCTGTGGAACACACTGTGCATCAAATGAATGTGTTTTGCCAGTGATGGAGTGTATTGTGAATGAAAAATGGGATTTCTGAGGGAGAGTAATTTCCCAAGTTAAGCTGTACAAGCTGAATAGTTGGTGTTAGTCATTGAAAGTAAAAATTTTAATGCTTAACTTTTTTTTTTTTTGCCTGAGTCTCAAGCCCAAGACCATCTACAAAAGTTATGTGTGTTTTTTTGTGCACCTGCTTAGCTATCACAACATAAATATTTGATGTTTTGCATGCAAATATCCAGTTAATTTGCTCCTTTAGATGCCAAGTGAACTTCTGAAGTTCAGAGAAGTCAGAACCATGTGTTATTAACAACAAACTCGTGTCAGTACCATTTCAGATGAAAGATCTGGCTGTCCCAGTGTCCTGTTCCAGTGAAAGCAGCAATGGCTGATATCAAAGAGCAAACTTAAATATTTATTCTGGTGCTGTCAGAGATTTGTCACCCACAGAATTAACCCACCCACTCATGCAGAGGCTTTGTGTTATTCAGTCCTGAACAGATTCTTTTTGTTTTTCCCACTTGTTTTTTGAGTGTCTGTGGGTTTTTAATATCTACATCTGGACTAGTGAAGCCACCACTTAACCACAGCTGGTTATCTTTGTGGCTATTCACAAACAAGACAGTTTTTCATTACCCACTTTGTTTTTGCCTCTGCATTGCATATTTCTGCTGCATCCTTTCTGGACAGGTAAAAGCTTCCTGGTAAAAGAATGACAGGCTCTTGGAAGTTGACATGATTTTGTGGTTTTGCTTTGATCTGGTTATAGACATAACCTGTGCCAACTGCTTGGGTATCAGTAGCTGCTTATATTTGGAACTAGAGGATCTCTGAGGTCCCTTCCAACCCAAACCATTCCATGGCTGTATCATTCTGTCTCAGAGACATCACCAAGAGTTAACAGGGTACCTTGTATCTGCTGGGCTGTATGAGCATCACCAACTTGTGAGAGAGGTGAAATAATTTGGTTTGAACCACTTTAGAAAGCTCAGCTTAAAGCTAAGCCTGAACTGCCCTGTTTTTCCCTTGGGGTAATGAGAGGTTTTGTTCATGTTACTGCCTGGGGTGGCTCAGCTGTGAGTGCAGTGCTGGAGATCTGGGAAAGTCGAGGCAAAGTAGGAGTAGAAAGACATGTGGGGTCCCTTAGAGTCATTCCTTTGGTATTGCAAGTCACCACACTGCCTGCTGTGCTATTTGCCTTTAATAATCCCCTGATCAGGCAAGAACACCCACCCACGTGGGTCAGGGGCTTCCCATATTCCATCTCTGGGATGGAATTTTCTGCCATTTTTCGTCTTGCAGTTGGTGAGAGTGTAAGAGAGAGGAGGGGAAACACTTAATTTTAGCCCCACGCAGGAAGTTTTGGGGCAGCCAGATGCTCCTTAATTACATCTGCAGAGCTGCCCTCGAGGCAGTGCCCATGGAGGAGCAGTTTTGTCCCCCTGGGTACCCCCTTTCCTGTCACTAACTGTGGGAAGTGCCTTCCTTACACCCTGGTTGCTGATACAATTATGTTGACCTCTCAGACAGGGATATTTTGTGTTAAAAATGGATTTAACAGCATTACAGTGTTATAGGTTTCAGCTTCTTGCAAGAAGTATGGAGTCACAGAATGTTTTGGGTTGGAAGGGGCCCAGCAGGATCATCAAAGTCCAGTCCTGATATGCACAACAAGTCATTCATATTCATTTTTTTCTTCTCTGCTCTCTGTGCACATCCCTCTGAAAGTTTCCCTTTGTCTCAGGAGCAACTCTTTCTTTGTCAGTTTTTTTTTCTAATTTCGTCTCTCTGCAGTTCTTGGAGCTTTCCTTCCAACTTTTCCTGATGTTATTTAGCCCACAAGCCAAACTATCTCACACTGGCAGCCCTTGGCCTCACAGGTTTTGAATGTTCTTGGGTGAGATGAGCTCTCTGGCATTTAACATCCCTGGCCATTGATTAAGGAGATTTATAGATGACTATTTCAGACTTGACTTCTAACCTTCAGGCAAAGTCAGCTTTGGTGAGTTGAGTCCCAGAAAAGATTCTATAAAAAGTATTGCTGTACCTTTCCATGCCCACATTTATTCCCTCCCTTTAGTTACAGCTAAATCCACTTGCATAAAATATTTTTGACCCACCTTGTAAAAAGCTGACCTAGGAGTGAAATGAGACAGTGTTCTTCATTCTGGAACATAAATGAGTATTTAATGAAATTGTTGTTTTGTGTGGTGCTATGGTATTGGACAATAGAAAATAACATGTGTGACCCAGTGTAATCAAAAGAAAAAGTCTGAACAAAGCACTCATTTGAGCTGATTTTTTGTTATCCTCCTCAGAGATAATTGGATTTAAAGGCATCAAAGTGGCAAAAGGGATTCTTCCATCTTTCTTACTCTTTTGTTATATCTTCTTAGGGAGTATTTTTTTTTCCTAAAAGTGAGAGCACTTTATTCTTTCCTTACTGATGTCTTGGTAGTCCACTTTTTTCATGAGCCTCATTTTGGTAGTTCCTGTTCGATTCTGCTGCAAATCTGAGAGACTTTTTTCTCCACCTATTTTTTCTTTTTGTTCATTTTAAAGTCAGTAAAGAAAATCCTAGGCTTAAAATACTGATCTTTCTAATGGGAAGAAAGAACAATCAGGAAAGCAGAGTAGGTGATAATTCACATTTTTTTGTTTTTATGCAAACCCCCCCTTTCTTGCAAGCATTATAATGAAAATAAAGTTGTTTCCACGTGGGAACTCTGTCACTCAATGGTGCTCTCAGCCCTGAGAGGTTGTGTGTTGACAACCTGATTGATCTGTTCCCTCTGCAGCCAGAACTCCCCTCCTTCAGCAGGTGTTTGAGGAGATGCTTTCATTTTATCTTTTAGACTTACCCTGCCTTGGAACCACATCACCCCTTGATGTTGAACTCGATGTGCTCCCTTTCTAACTGGGTTATCATGGGCTGCTGCATTTTTAAGATATAATGGATCCCAAGGAATCTTCCTGGGAAGGGAAGAGCACAGTTGGGAGAGGCCAGCAGAGGGTGGGAGGGGAAAATCTATTTCTGGGTGATAAAGGCACAGGGTCTGCATGCAAGGAGTGTCAGGAAATGTTCTGGTCAAGCTGCTGTCCCTCATGTAGGGTCTGGGATAGGCTTGGGGGGCTCTGCCTCAGCTCATGATGATGTGGGAGCCTGTTCTTCTCAGGTTGCCAGAGCCTAAGACAGAGGTCAGAAGATGGGTGGGAATCTCAAATGAGGGACATAAATGCATTATTCATGCAGGAAACTGGAAATGCTGCCCTAATACTTCCTTTCATACAGTGCTCAGTCCTGTAACCTCCATTTTGGGGTGTATTTGTAATGTAAATTGTCTTCTGCACTAAAGGCAAGGGAGGATCACCAAACTGTGTGGTAGCTTTGGCAGTGGGCTGGGAGTTATTTTGCAGTGTCCAAGGTTTGAAGGCTGAAAATAACAGAAACAACTGAAATAAGCACTACCATGATAATCTTTTCCTATTTAGATACTCTTTGCTGTGTGAGTCTGAAATTCAGGCTTTATGTTGCCACATCCAACACTGTATGTGGCAGCAGCATGAGCTCACTAGAGAAAGTGAGCTGTCATTTATTAGCCATACCAGGAGCTAATAAACTAACTTCCCCTGCAGCTGCATGAGTATTTGATGCACCATACCCTGGCAAGTAATAGGGCAAGGTTGCAACCCACAGGAACCACAGGGTCAGGCTCTTAACCTCGGAAACCCTTGTTTGTTAAAAGTTAAATACTTCACGTTTTCACTTTCTGGTCTAAGACATGAGATAAATGATTGAAAGGCATTCGCTCTTGCTCGGACTGAAGTGAATTTTGGATGCTACAAATTGCTTTCTTGTGAGTGCTCTTTCTTGCTGCTACTCCTTCCTGTAATTACGCTGACTTTGTTTGCCAGATGTTCAGTGACAACATTATACTGCTGTAGTCTGCTTTCCACTTGCTTTATTTGTTCCGAGGACAACTCCTTTCTTGCCTTTTCTTTCTGAGAGGAAATAGACAAAAGGGGGTGGGGGTGTGTGTGTGGGGAAGCAAAATCCTTTGCAAATGTTTTAAGGTGCAAAGACTGGGACAATGGATTTTGCCCCTCTCTCTGTCCAACTGAAACAATGAAAGTCCTGCACTTTAATCTTCTTAGCCCCGGGGAGTCTTCTAATTATTGCAGCTGTTGCACAGGCTTATGCACAGTGACGTTGTCGTCCTTCCCATTCATCTTGGAGGCTCTTTTATGTCCATCAGCTCCTCGCTGGAAATGGAAGAGCCTCCAGCTCTGAGAATAGGTGAAGTTTACCTTTTGGATCAGGGAGAGGAGAACAAAGCATTCCCCGAGTTCCTTTCCAGGGTTTACAAATGACCAAAGGCTCTTCTTTGCCTGCAAAAATCCCCTTTGAATTGGCAGCGGTATGAACTCTTTTAGTCCTGCCTTGTTCAGGTGTCAGGGGGACCCCAAGCAGAAGCCAGTGGTTACTTCCAGTATGGAAGAAATGAGACTTGAGGTGGCTGTGGAGGATGCACTCACATATTTATGCAGCAGGAAGCTTTAAAAAAAAAAAAATCAACTTCAGAAAAATGTGTTGCCATTCTCTGCTAAGGTAATGAACCTTTTTGTGGCTGTCCTGAAAAGCAGTGCTCTGGTGCCCAGTTGAAGCCATATAGCATTAGTTAAGCAATCTTTGGGGAGGAGGGTGGAAAAAAGAGGCAATTAATGTAAATTTGTACAAGACACCTTTTAATTAACAGTAAAACAATCGAGTTTAAAAATTGTTTCATATATTGGCATTTCTGGTTTGACTCTGAGTTACAGAGTCGATACAAAACACTGGTATATTACAGAAGCACCAGTGCCAACAGAAAAGAGAAAGTTTTAAAATATTTACATATATTCAACAATAACATGCACTAGAGGCAGATGCCCAGCTGGTGAATATTATTATGTGTTTATGGTTGTGATTCAGGGCAAGTTTTTTATCTGTTTCTGTCATGAGCTTTGTGAAAGTTGCCCATTTTTTAGTTCCAGACCCAGAACACCAAGCAGATCACCTGAACTTGTGCCTTTATTGACTAATAGAGCAATGCTCATAGCAATGCTCATTTATGCCAGCAGGTATTTTGTTCAGTGTCAGCCTGTTACTAAGTTCTGGATATATTAAAATAAATATTTTAGTGCATACACTCTCTTAAAAAACAACAAAAAAACCCTCCAAATAATATTATTTTGTTGTTTTAGTCTTTTAAATGCCAAATATGTGATTATTTACTGCTGCCTGACTTGATATTTAGTGAGGTAGCTTAGCTGTCTGGAGCACCATGGCCCCATCCACCCTAGTGTGCTCCTTTGGCTCCCAGCACAGGATGAAGATGCCCTTTGGAAGTTGTCCCTGTTCTCTGCTAGTTCCTGAAATCCTCCCAGAAATTGTTTGGAATGGTCTTGCAGGGCCTGGGCCAAATAATGCAGTGATTTGGTCTCACAATTTAACACCCATAATGGCTGAATTTCAGGCACCTGGGGTATTTGATTGAGTGATACAAGCACAGCAGTGATTTTTTGGGGTGTGTTCCTCACTTGTCACTGTTGCCAAAAATTGAAGGTGAAATTACTTCACTGTTTGGAAGAAGCTGTTTGTGATGGGTTTTGTCAGTGGTTCTGAAAAAGCATTTTATAGGGATGCTCGTGGTCTCAAAGCTTCCAGCAGCTGGAGTGTGATTCCATATTAAATGATGAAATATGGGTATTCCCAGCACTTCCTCTTTGATTTCCTCTTGTATGCAAAGAGCTTTGATAAAGTTGATGTTTGGTGGCTGAGGTTTAACCTACCTGAAAGTAGGTCTCAGATAAAGTTTTCTACTTTAATTTCTTGGTCCAACATGATAAGAAGAAAAAAAATGTGTATTTTCTATTTATTGGCCATATGTGGATCTTTGATAAGTGGCAAAATTTTACTGTTTTTTTTTTTTTCTGCACAAGAAAAGGGATTTCTAAAAGTGTTGGAACCTCTTGCATCAACATTTTACTAAGTGAGCCATATTTCTATCTACTCGTAAATGAGCAGATCTTTCAACAGTGCTCTAGTAACAAATGCTTGTAAAAGTCATTATTGCTACACTACCACCATTCTCCCAAACTGTATTACAGTATGTTATTTCCTCATCATTAAGTACTGCAGTCAAATCATCAGAGAGAAGGAATATTTTATGGTTTAGCTAGTTTGTTTTTTTTTTTTTTTGTTTGCTTTGTAGCCATTCTGTGGATGTTTTATGGTGTTGCAATGCTTCTGAAGAATTTTAGAGTGCTCTAAGTGAGGCTGGATGTTATTTTTCAGAGAGCATCAGGGGACTGTAAAAGACATGGCAATAGGGAGAACTGATTTTTCAAGGTGAAATAGCTGTTTTCTGCCACTTCAGTGCCCTTTTATGGTTTGTTTCAGCTGTTGTCAAGCTCAGTGGGGAATTATGTGCATGCAGAAAACAGAATGTGGCTTCTAGACATATCCTGTCTTAACCAAAACCATCTTAACTCTAAGCCTCCTTCTCCAAACATCCAGTAACTGCTGAAATTGTCAGGACCAGAAAGACCCCAAAAGAAAACAAACTTTATTTTTTCTGTACCATTTATAGTGTATGCAGGAAAACCTCGTTATGAAAAATTGACCAAAAAGGCATTTATTGATAAATATTGTATTTATATTAAGATTTGATGCACAGGAACAGACAATATTGCCATCACTGGTTAACAAATCTTCTTCAAAATCATTTTTTTGGGGGGGGGGGTGGGGTGGTGGTATTTAATCATTGCTGCTAGCAGCCACTA
The DNA here is from genome assembly GCA_013400695.1 of Neodrepanis coruscans. Taxonomy (NCBI): domain Eukaryota; kingdom Metazoa; phylum Chordata; class Aves; order Passeriformes; family Philepittidae; genus Neodrepanis; species Neodrepanis coruscans. Next base: position 19,111 of record VYZS01001078.1, on the reverse strand, counting down.
GAGGGGGAACATCATTTATATCAAACACATCTTTTATAGCCTTTTACTGTTTTTATTCCACACGTCTGCTTCAGCACTGCAGCACCACTCAGGTGTAGCTGATGGGGCTGCAGAAACGATGCAGAAACGATGCCCAAAACGTGGCTCTGACACAAAATTTTTTGTCTTTGCAGGTGTTGTGTTTCACTACCGTGCAGCAACCAGCAGATACACCCTGAATTTTACACAGGCTCACCAGACCTGTCGGGATAATGGGGCTGTCATGGCAAGCCCAGAGCAGCTGAAAGCAGCCTATGAAGATGGGTTTGAGCAGTGTGACGCTGGCTGGGTGTCTGACCAGACCGTGAGGTGAGGACATACGCCTTCCTGAAATTTCCCTGTGCACACAGAGGCTGCTGGTTTGCCCTGGTGGTTAATTTGGCCGTGCTGCCTTCCAGGTATCCCATCAGACACCCAAGAGTTGGCTGCTTTGGAGATAAGATGGGGAAGAAAGGGGTCAGAACATACGGGAGGCGCTTCCCCAACGAGACCTACGACGTGTATTGCTACGTGGAACGCATGGAAGGTAGGGCAGGTCTGCAAAGCCCCAGAGTGGCTGCAGGTTCTTGAGTGGGAAGGGCAGAGAAATGCTGGGATTCTGTTTAAAATAAGCTCTGGGCTGTTTGGGATGTGCAGGGAATCGCTGGGTGAAGGGAACCCGCAGTTTGTGGTCTGGCAGGTCCTAATTAAAGGCGAGTGTGGAGTCTTACAAAGGGACAGTCAGGTCTAAAGCTGCTATAGTTAGGGCAGCAGATCTCACAAAAGCTGCTGTTGGAGCATCTCGGGGTGTTTTTTTTTGGGATGTTATAAAAGTCTTTTCAAAGGAGCGTGTTTAATGTTTGAGAAACTATAAATGCTACATATAAAAATATATATATATATATAAAGAGATAGATATAGGACATGTGCTAACTATAATGTAGCTCGTAAAATATGTAATTAGGTTTTTTCATGTGTTCAAGGCATAAAATTAGACAGATAAAAGGCATCGAAAAGAAACCAACAAGAAAAAAACAACTTTCTATTGAAGAAAATATAGCAAAATTCTTTGCAATTTCGTAGTGCAGCTACAATTTGGAAATTCTGGTATTTAAGCAGCTCTTGAGAGTGATCATGGTTCTGCCACATGGTGACTTTGAGCCATGGATCATGTTGTGAACCCCATGGTATCCCTTGATCCATTGGTAGGACCTATGAGGAGTCTTTATTCAACAAAGAGTTTGATGGTAAAGAGAGAAAGATGGTAAATTTTGCAGTGATAAGGCAATTTTAGCCCATGTGGACAAATCTTCACATTCCAGGTGTGGTGTTATTTTGCAACCAGGACCAAAGAACATTTTTCATTGACTACAGTGATCTGAGTGCATCAAACTTCTGTCTTCACAGGTTTTTATTCCACACCAGTTTCACTGTTCTTTTCTAAAGAACTTCTGATAGTTCCTAAAAAAGTATCTTCAGGGGTGATCCTTGACTGTTACACATTTGAGATATTGCTGTTGCAGTCAGCAGAGCAATAAATCATCCACGGCTCTGAGCAAACCTGCCTTTGTTTGTTTATACACATATTTGTAACAAGCAATTACAAAATTAGGGTGCTCAGTGTTTGTTTTTAACCTATTTAACAAAACAAATAGGTTAGATCATGCAAAGTCTGCTCCTGCTGACAACTTATAGAGACTTTAGTCACTGAAATCCATAAATGTTTTACTTTCAGCAGATGAAGACCTGGCCCAGGTTATGTTCAACTGCAGAGTCATAAAGTACCAGAAACACGAGACTTACAAAACCTCAAAAAACAAATAACCTTGAGAACTCTGAAGATTAAGTGACAGAACTTTGTTAGTGCTCTTCATTGCCTTAATTTTAGTTGTGTTCCATTTTTATTTGTCAGTGAGCATCTCTGGACACTTAAAAGTTCATAGAACTTGATCCTCCATCAGTCCTTGGTGGGACTGAATTCTGAATTACCTCTGAAATAAGGCTGTTGAATTCAATTTGGATCTTTCCTATCTTACAAGAATAAGTTTTGACTAGTCTGTACAACTCCTGGATGAAGAGCCATCCCTTGTTCCTTTCCCTCTTTATGCACAGGGAAGTGTAACTAACACAGAGAAACTTATCCTGGGTGCTTGTGAGCCATCAATTTCTCACCAAGCCTTCAAAAACAAAAATTAAAATAAGTCAAAACCAAAGCATTTTTCACTGAGGCTTATGCTCTCTGCTTGGAAACAGCTGAAAACAGGTTGTGAGGTTCAAAATGTTGGAGTGAGTGCCCAATATTCAGTGGTGAAGATGCACACACAAAGGTTTTCAGTCTCTCATGGACATAAATTGGTTCTTCTTCATTATAAAATTTCATTTAACCGGATTTTTGGAGCTGGCTTTCCCCTCTGAATACACATAAATTTCTGTCTTATTCTGGGTGATGGTTTTTTAAACATATTGCCTGTTGTGTCCTATCACCTGGGCTGTGGTAAAGTGATCTGCTTGGATATGAAACATTCAGCATTTGAGAAATATAAACTAGGACAGAGTATTGCAGAGATTTGGTCTTTCAACCCACGTAGGAATAAGCACATTCATAACATTGATCAATTTTAATGCTGGATTATGATAATAATTAGCCAAATATACTCTCCTTTATTCCCCCTGGTTTATCTGTTTGCCTGTTTTCCTTTTTGTGTGTACAATTTTTTTTACCTACTTTCTCAGAAGTTTTCAAATGATGTGTGGATTAAATCCTGCAAAAAGTAGGAGATACATAGAGCTGGACTCATGTCCACAGGGATGTTGCTGAAGCTGAGTTTCTTGCTCACAGCTGCCAGGAAAATGAACCACTTCATAGGTGTAAATCCCTGTTGTAAGAGATCTCCTACCGTGGGGATTGAGGGATAGAGAGGAAGATGAGGTCTGGGTTGCTGGAGAGTCAGGTTAATGAGCCATGGAGGGACTCCCCATCTTTGGTGTGACCAGCGTCTGGGAAGAGAGAATGTAGTCTGCCACAACAGAAAACTCCAGTGGAGAGGCTGAGGTAGTATTCACAGGCTAGTTTTGGTAATGCAGGTAATGTACGCCAAGCACCCACATCTCCCTCTGGAAAAAGTGTGAGTGAGTTTTCTGGTGAAAAGGCCAGATTTTAACATAGGGCAAGGGCACTGTCAGGTACACTGTGGTGCTAAGCAATGGAGCAGTGGCTTAGGCACATCTCTAGGTGTTTCAAGCACTGCCTTCACCATGGTTTTAGGCATCAGCATTATCACAACAGTCTTCTGCAGCAGTCCTAGCACTAAGGTGATCAGGTTTGGAGTTTGTGAGAGGCATGATTTNGGGGGCGGGTGTGTTATTTCATCATTGCTGCTAGCAGCCACTAGAGGGGGAACATCATTTATATCAAACACATCTTTTATAGCCTTTTACTGTTTTTATTCCACACGTCTGCTTCAGCACTGCAGCACCACTCAGGTGTAGCTGATGGGGCTGCAGAAACGATGCAGAAACGATGCCCAAAACGTGGCTCTGACACAAAATTTTTTGTCTTTGCAGGTGTTGTGTTTCACTACCGTGCAGCAACCAGCAGATACACCCTGAATTTTACACAGGCTCACCAGACCTGTCGGGATAATGGGGCTGTCATGGCAAGCCCAGAGCAGCTGAAAGCAGCCTATGAAGATGGGTTTGAGCAGTGTGACGCTGGCTGGGTGTCTGACCAGACCGTGAGGTGAGGACACACGCCTTCCTGAAATTTCCCTGTGCACACAGAGGCTGCTGGTTTGCCCTGGTGGTTAATTTGGCCGTGCTGCCTTCCAGGTATCCCATCAGACACCCAAGAGTTGGCTGCTTTGGAGATAAGATGGGGAAGAAAGGGGTCAGAACATACGGGAGGCGCTTCCCCAACGAGACCTACGACGTGTATTGCTACGTGGAACGCATGGAAGGTAGGGCAGGTCTGCAAAGCCCCAGAGTGGCTGCAGGTTCTTGAGTGGGAAGGGCAGAGAAATGCTGGGATTCTGTTTAAAATAAGCTCTGGGCTGTTTGGGATGTGCAGGGAATCGCTGGGTGAAGGGAACCCGCAGTTTGTGGTCTGGCAGGTCCTAATTAAAGGCGAGTGTGGAGTCTTACAAAGGGACAGTCAGGTCTAAAGCTGCTATAGTTAGGGCAGCAGATCTCACAAAAGCTGCTGTTGGAGCATCTTGGGGTGTTTTTTTTTGGGATGTTATAAAAGTCTTTTCAAAGGAGCGTGTTTAATGTTTGAGAAACTATAAATGCTACATATAAAAATATATATATATATATAAAGAGATAGATATAGGACATGTGCTAACTATAATGTAGCTCGTAAAATATGTAATTAGGTTTTTTCATGTGTTCAAGGCATAAAATTAGACAGATAAAAGGCATCGAAAAGAAACCAACAAGAAAAAAACAACTTTCTATTGAAGAAAATATAGCAAAATTCTTTGCAATTTCGTAGTGCAGCTACAATTTGGAAATTCTGGTATTTAAGCAGCTCTTGAGAGTGATCATGGTTCTGCCACATGGTGACTTTGAGCCATGGATCATGTTGTGAACCCCATGGTATCCCTTGATCCA
>VYZS01001078.1:0-13884 GCA_013400695.1 Neodrepanis coruscans | reverse complement strand
GGATTTTTGGAGCTGGCTTTCCCCTCTGAATACACATAAATTTCTGTCTTATTCTGGGTGATGGTTTTTTAAACATATTGCCTGTTGTGTCCTATCACCTGGGCTGTGGTAAAGTGATCTGCTTGGATATGAAACATTCAGCATTTGAGAAATATAAACTAGGACAGAGTATTGCAGAGATTTGGTCTATCAACCCACAGAGGAATAAGCACATTCATAACATTGATCAATTTTAATGCTGGATTATGATAATAATTAGCCAAATATACTCTCCTTTATTCCCCCTGGTTTATCTGTTTGCCTGTTTTCATTTTTGTATGTTTTTTTTTTTACCTACTTTCTCAGAAGTTTTCAAATGATGTGTGAAATGAGTGTGAAAAGGTCTTCTGTGACATCCAGAAGGAGTGATGGCTCATGGACACAGGGTGTAGGAATGTTATGTTAACATGCAGGGAAGTTAAATTACTGTTTGGATGAGGAGAAACAGGTGCATGTTAGGAAGACACATCATGAAATAGTGCAGGATAAGTTATTCCTCAGTGCCTTCACAGAAACCAGAGCCTCTGAACCAGACTTCCATTTTAAGTTGGGGCCAAGGTGGCTTTGTCTGTACAACAGGAGCAGTACCTGCAAGAAAAAAGGGTTAATTTCAAATGAGGAGCTCGTTAGAAGTTACAAAGCATCCATGAGCTTGTACTTCAGAACCACATTCATCCACAGAAGACAGAAATTCAGAGAAATGTGGGGGAAGTTTTTGGAAGGCAAAAGTTGCACTAAACTAGATTTCTGTGCTGGTAGAAAACTCGCAGTTCAAGATTTAAGATTACGCCAGATTTCTGACTGCCCTGTCCACCAAAGGATGAATCTGCAAGGTATGACTTTTTCTCTTGCCAGGAGCACTGCCAACACTTAACTCAGAACAAAGAACACAGCACTTGGGGTATTGTAGAACTGGGCTTAGAAATGACTTTTTTCCATGTGAATTTGAAAGCTTATGTTTGTGTAGCCTGTTCTTATTCAATGCCAGATCTATTAGACCCACTTGCACCAAAGAGGTCCTTATTTGGAGAGCCTGTGTCAGTGCAATGACTATTCATGGAATAAGATGGTGCTTGATTAATGATATCAAAGCCTGGGCCATAACAAGGGTGTCATTGTGGAAGCCATTGAACAGTTATTGGTCTGTTGGCTGCTATTAGTGTGTTGCCCCAGAAGGCTATAAATGGTGGTAGGAATTCTTGCTGCACATTTTAGAATAAATGTGCATTGAATTTACGGTACTAATTTGGGTATTTGCACTGAGGATTTGTAGGAGCAACTCCATTTCTGTTTTGTTCCTTTCTGGCCATATGAAATCACAAAGTTAGACATGAGAGACATGGATTTCTCCTTGAAACACAAATGATTAGCTTAAATTAAAACCAGTTATCTAGGCTAACTCTTACCATTTCCTTGTTCTGAGGAAAACCAGAGAGATTAAAGGCTGCACAGTTCTAATTTAAATATTGACTTTTGCTACAACACTTGGAAGAATAATTATAGGAAGGATTTAAAATTTCTGTGCTCCTAGTGATAAAAATGAGACACTGGGGTCAAAATATCTTTGAAAAAGGCACAGGGCATGGTCTGTTATTGCAGACTTTCATACATTCCTCACTATTTCATCACATATTTCGGTGTACCAAGCATTACCAGAAACATTTAGGATAGTTTTAACTGCAGGAGATGGTTTGGTATTTAAGAGTTTAATCTAAAGTGGCTCAGCTGCCAAGGTTTGGGTGTAACTCTGGGGATGTCTTAATTCCTCCAGCTAAAGCAGTGCCAGCACCAGTGCCTGTGGAATAATCCCTTGGGTGCAGATGGGTGATGGAGAAGGAAGGGTCTCCATTCTGCCCTCAGACAAAGGGTGTGTGTGGTTGATTTGACAGTGCTGTGGTGTCAGAGACGGAGACAAAACTCCAAGAGGGGGGCCTGGGAGTGTGTGGTGCTGAGCCAAGGCACAAACTACTCTGTCAGGGTTGTCTCCTGGCCAAAGCCAGCTAGAACCCATATATGCCTAACAAGCCTGTGCCATCTGCAGATGGGGACTCATGCTAGGAAAGTTATTTTGGGGTGTCTGTGGGGAAGATTAAACAACTTCCCTTCCATTGCACCATTTCCCCCCCATGGTGAGTGCGGGGAGTCAAAATAAAAAACAAAACCAGATGTCCCTCTAATACTTTCCACCTACTCTCATGCACTTCTGTCATGGAAATTTCGGTGAGACTGATAATAATAATAATTAAGGAAGTCATGGTTTTAAAATATGGCCTCAGGTGAGAAGTTGCTTCAGTGTTTTGGGCAGCTGAAGACTCTGGAATTCATTCTGATTTTGGAGCAACAATTTGATTAGAATTTAAAGCTGAGACACAGAGAAGAGGATTATTTTTTTTCTCCTAATTCAGGGCTTTGCATTGGCTTATACTGGAAACTTATCCAGCCATGGATTGTGTGATAATGTACAGGGTCATGAATCCAGGAGTTCTCAGGAGGATTCCTGCTCAGCCTATGAGTTTGCACAGAACAGACTCAAGACATGCAGGAGAGCTTAATTAAATAATTCCTGATGTGTATCAAGAGGAATTAACTCACTTGTTCTGACATGTAAGAGAAAAAGACTTCTTCACCTTGTCTAGTCTTCACCTTCAAGATTGAATCGAGCAGCTTAGATGTTTGTGGTTTCCTAGTCGTACAGAGTGTTTCCTAGTAATTATTGTCATCTCTAAGAACACCTCTTCATTACCCTGCTGTGTCAGAGAACCTCAACAGCAAAGGAAGAGAGAGGGAAGAAATGGAAGTTTTGGGACACATGGTCCTGAAGGTGCAAGGGGTAAATGCTTTAGTCCCCAAAGTGGCCATGGTATTCCTGCTTCCCTGTGCACTTGGTTGCCCTAGGAATGGTGGGGAAATGTCCTTAGAATGCTCTATATGGCATCAGAAAAGATGATATTTTTCCATTTTGCTTTTGAGATACATGATTGATGAAATTCACACATGCCCAGCTCAGTGAGACATCTTCTGATGAGAGTAAGTGAATCTAAGGAATGAAACTTGCAATAAAAAAGGCTGATAAGTTTGTAGATCTTGAGCTTTTTCACTAGGGATTGTAGTGAATCAGCTTTTGTCTTCGGGAGAAAAACCTGGGTTCTTCCTCTGCCTTCACACATTGGAAAGAGGTGGAAAAAACATGACTTTTCAGCAGGTGTCTCTTTTAACCAAGCAAAACAAACCCTCATAACAGGGAAATCCTGGGGATTCTTGGAGTGCTCTGATGGCTGGGGCTGGTCCACCAGCCTGGATCTTGGTTTTAAACAGCAGCCAGAAATAATACACATCACATTATTGCCTTCAGTCTGAGTAGTGTCACTTTCTCCATCTCACCCCCTGGTGCTGCAGAACTATTTTTTTTTTTTTCATCTGCTGGCCTAAGCCCTTGGTTTGCCTGCATAATATTGTTTAGTGACTCTGAGTGTACTCCAGCCATAAAAACATTGCTTTTAGCAGACACAGAACTGAATCTGCCCTGCTTGGTGTTGGTGCCTGTGCCATTTGTGTGTCAGCCAAAGAAGTTTTCCCTCTTAATCCCCTGGTTTGTAGTGTTTTGGTTGGGAAATTGAGGTGCTTTCAGCCATGAGAATAAAAGGACTCTAAGAGGGTGGCACAGTCAGTCCTTCTGCGAAGTATGGAGCCCGTTGTGATTTCAAAAATAGGAGTAAACTTTAGAGATTGCGTGGATTAAACCCATTTTATTAGCATCAACATTTTTTTTCTTGCTTTTTAGAGGAAGTTCCTGTGCAAGTGTCAAGTCTTTTTCTCTTTGGTGCTTTGAAGGAGCCAGAATGTTTCAGCCACATGCTGAATATACTCAAGAATAGAAGTGAATGTACTAGAGAAAAAAACATAAAACATTTTTGTAAAGTAGATTTAGAAGATTGCAGGAAAACCTTTAAGTGTTCCTGGATTTATATAGCAAGCCCAGCCTTTATTAAATTTTTGCTTTGTTTTTCACATTTTGTTCCAACAATTATCATGCATGTTAAGTGTACACTCAGTCTCACAGAATTGTAATTTATTTTCAAACTGAACAGACAAACTGTGGAGTCGTAACTCCTGGAGTAAATGAGTGCTGTTTGAATCTGACTTTTGCACTTTACTTGATTTTTTTTTTTTAAAAACAGTAATTTTGGAATTGTTTTGGAACAAGAAAAACACTTTTCAGCTACAGCAAGTTCACGGTGCCATGTTTTAACATCTTTACCCTTTTCTTATCACTAGCACTCCTGAAATAAATAAGTATTTCCTTGGTATATGATGGGACTTTGCTGATTGCTCTGGTACCTTTTTGCCTTCTTTGTGAGTTTGTTATCACAATTTTTTTAATATACTACTTAGGTGGCCAGTACTTGGGATTTCTCTTATTGGGTTGTCCTGGTTAAGCTTCCTTAGGCATGTGGGGTTTTTATAATTTTTTTGAGGTTTTTTGGGGTTCTTTTTTTGGCAAAATGGCCTATGACAAACATGATATCTGCATGACAGCAGCAGCTGACTTTTAAGAAATAAAATAAATACATGTGGGGCCAGTGGAATTGATTTGATTCAAACAAAGATATGGCACCCATCTTTTCAGTGTGCAGGATCATCAATATTGCATTTGCAGATAGATCCCAATGCAAATTTGTTTTTTTCCTTGTAGAAATGCTGTTGTGCAACTTGGGTAAGTGGGTTCTCTGGCAAGGTGACCTCTACTAACAGAGAACCTTCAATTTTGAAACCTTACAGCAGGACTTACATTCACTGAGTTTCTATGCCTTAACTGAGTGCAAATGAAAGCTCAGGGGAATAAATAGCACTAACTTTAATGATGTTATGCACAAACTCCTTTTGGAGCCAGTGATCCAGATCAGTTGATGGAAATATTCCTTTTCTAATCATCCTTTATGTTTGCCCATTTCCCCTTGTATTCAATAAGTTTTCCCCAGAAGGAGTGTTGTGGGATTTTGCAACATTATTTATTTTTTTGATGAATTTTCGTTTCTAGAAATCATGACAGCTCATTGTTCTTGTTTACTTGTCTCATTTTCTTGTCTAATTGGACTGATAATCACTATGTAATTGCAATTTAATTGCATTTTAACTGCTAATGCTCACATACATCATAGTTGCTGTGAGGGAGGAGCAGTGAAGAGTCTTCAGAGCAGAGTGGGCTGCTCTGGAGAGGCCCTACTTTGCCTCATTTTTCCATAGTATTGGTGTTGGGACAGGATTGTGGGATAACTGCAGCCATCACTGTGTGCTGGCCATGACACCAGAGCTGGTCTGCAGATGCAGAAAGAGCTGCAGAAAGGTTTAATAAAAAAATAGTTCATTATCTGTGTGGCCTGAAGAGCTGAATGAGGATGAATGGTTCTTTGCTTTCCTTATCTGCCCCTCCCCAACAGACATTCCCTGTCCCTTTACCTCTAGGCTGGGAGCTCCATACAACACGCCTAAAGAAACTTACCCCATGGAATTGGTGTTACAGCTGTAATAACAAACCAGAGTTTCTACCTAGGAGGAAAAAGAAAGTTGGCATGTTGCCTCCTTTCACACTTGCATTCCTTTCAGTCCCCAAACAAGTGTAATATTGATGTGAATGGAACTGCTCGGGGTGATGTAGTTTCTGTCTGCATTTCCAGACTGGTGCAGGGGTAAGACAGATTGCATGTCCAGTATGAAAAAGCAGGGCTCTCCTGCAACAGTGGCTGTTGTGTTCTGGCCTACTCTAATTGCTGTGTTGTAACAAATATTTTGAATTCACTCTGTTGGTTCGAAAAGGCTGGTTTTGGGTCTCATCAGTTCCACCTGAAGTCTGAGCAAAAAAAGCAGGAAAGAGTCATGACATGAACATTACAGGCTTGATTTTTATTTTTTATTTTAATATTTGGGAGAATGAGGCATCCAAGACACAATGGTTATTTAGCTTGGGATTTGTTTTGCTTGACTTCCCAACTGAATGGGTATTACCTACAAACTGTTAGTGGAAGCTAAACCATACTAAGAACATTCTAGACTAATTCAGCTTTGCTTCACACAGAAAGGGCTTTGTCCATGCAACATGTCTGGTGCATTTCCCCACCTTTGTTTCCCCCTGGGGCAAGATGAAGGCTGGTGGAAATCTGACATTAGAAGCTGCTCTGGAGCAGCCAATTAAAAACATTTCTCTTTTTCTTTGGGAGTCTCAAGTGAGATTCTAGTGATGACTAAAAAAGTCAGGCAAGAGGTTTGCTGATGTAAAAGAGTTCTTTTTTCAGAAAGTGAATTCTGTCAGGCTGTTGAGTTGCAAAGTCTAACAGAGGTCACAGGGGAGCTTCAGGGGCTGAGGGAAAGACTCGGTGTCCAGTCACGGAGTTCATAAAGTTTGCTTACAAATGCCCATGCTGAAATTTTCCATTTCAAATCTGGTACATTTGTTTCCCAACTATCTGATTTTTTTTTTTTTTTTTAAGGAAAAGATATTCAAGTTTGGGAAAAAAAACCCCCAAACTAACCTTTGAGGACTTTTACCTGGAGTAGGGAAACTCGGCTGACTCCTCTCTCTCTCTCTGTCTCCTCCAGACGAAGTGGTTCACGTCTCAGCCCCCGAGAAGTTCACCTTCGAGGAAGCCCAGGAGCTGTGTCGGGAAAGAGGAGGTGTCCTGGCCTCTGTGGGGAACCTGTACGTGGCCTGGAGGAATGGCTTTGACCAGTGTGACTACGGGTGGCTGGCGGATGGCAGCGTGCGGTACCCGGCCTCCGTGGCGCGGCCGCAGTGTGGCGGAGGTTTACTTGGGGTGAGAACCCTGTACCGCTATGAGAACCAAACAGGCTTCCCTTACCCACATAGCAAGTTTGATGCCTACTGCTACGAACGTAAGCGGTTTTTTTTCTCAGTTATCGTTCTCGTTCTGCTTTGCCTTGCAAAAAACAAACAAACAAACAAAAAGTGTTTTCGTTAACCTGTGCTTTCGTTTTCCGGCTCTCGCGGCGCCGCGTGGGTTTTCTAAAGGGCTGGGCTGTCACCCTTTGGGTTTGCCAAAAAAAAAAAAAAAAAAAAGAGAGAGAAAAGCCAGGCTGAAAGAAATGTCTTGAAGTGACGTGGGTGAAGTTTTAAGGTAAGGTTTCAGCCTGGGCAGGATTTTTACACACCCACAGTCACCCTGAGTCTGTGGGTGATCCGTGTTTTGGTGCCTGAGTGCACGACAGCTTTGTGTTGTGTCAGTGAACACAAGGCATATATCAGAAATTCAAACCCCACCTGGACATGTTCCTGTGTCACCTTTTCCAGGTGACTCTGCCTAGGCAGGGGATTGGACTGGATGATCTCTAGAGATCCCTTCCAGCCACAGCTATTCTGTAATTCTGTGATAAGAACCAAAGTCCTGTTTGAGCAGGTGAATGACAGTCGTCTAACTTAGTATTTTGTCTCCAATGATGGTAACAAGAGAGGCAGTTTACAAGCCTGGTCTTTCAGGTCTAGGAGATGCCCATAATTTCTTCCTTCATATCCTTCAATTACTGACTCAGTGTTTCATGTGCCAATATGTTGTCTAAGCTGCCTTTCTTACTGCTGCCTGTTTTCCTCCTGGTGTTTTCAGAAGCACATCCAGCACTTGCCACATTCACATGGTAGATTGCATCAATCCAAACCAGATGTCCTCCACACCTGTCAGCTTTCCTTTGGGGTTCAATTTTCCTCTGCAGCCTCATCTGTCTTCAGGGCCAGCTGCCTGGTGCAGCCTATCCTTGGACAGGCTCCTCTCATCTCGTTCACCAGCTTCCAAGATTAATACTTCCCTCAGCAGCACAAGGAGGTTGGACTGCTCAACAATTTTCCTGCAGTCCTCTCTGTCCAAGGAAGTTCCTGTGGCTGTGAACAGGACGACTGACATTGTTGTGTTGAGTTGAAAGTGCAAAACTGGGTCATTAGCTATTAATATCTGGGTTTTTTTGGACTCCCTCCTATGACTGTAACTTGGAACTGCTTGAAATGTGCAGTTTGTACTGTCCCTGTATTTGTGGGTGATGAACAAACTGCAGATGCAGATCTTTCCAAATCAGGCAACGAAGACCCACTTGTGAACAAGTCTTTCTCTTTGAGGACAAATCCCATAGTATGTTACAGTTTGGCTATTTTCAGATGCTGGTGGTTTGTAGTTTTAATTTTCCTCTCTAGTTTGTGGGTATGATGTTCCAAAACTTGGCATGTGGAAGTAGTCCTAATGGGCTTCAAGGGAGCTGCCTACAGGAAAAAAAAGACTCAGGAGTGTGTGCTCTAATCTGCAGAACAGAGTTTTGTCATATCGCTCCTTCTGTTCCTCCTCCAAATTGTTTGTGATCTCCTTAAAGTGTTGTGGATAAAATAGACTTTAACGGCGGAAAAAATTTCATCAGTCCCTCTAAAGGACTGGAGTAGGAACAGGACATTTTGCCTGTAATCTAGTCTTTAGTTAGGAGAAATTCCAACTTGCTGTTTGTTTTTTTGTGAATGTCACCCTTTTCAGGCAATGTGTGCCTTTACAATGTTCTTCCCAGAAGTTTTAATTAATGAATTTTAGTAACATACCATGTGTTCTAAAAACAACCTTGATAAGTGTAGGCTTGTTGACTTTTGTGCAAGGGCTTTTTCTAAAACTCTTACCCTTAATACATGAAGAATAAATATCTCATCACTTTGGAGCCCAGGAAATAGACAGTCTAGGACTATCAACCCTTTTACGAGACAAAATAAGACTAAACAGGACCGACACAGTTTGGTAGAGAGTGAGCTGCTCTCTAGCAATTTTAATTACAAGCAACATTACATCAGAATTAATTAAGCACTGCTAGCCAGATGACCCAGGTTTTGCCAGATACATCTGGTTTTATGTAGGGAAATGCAGGAGTGTAATGCTGAACCCTCCTTCAGGGTGCCTGTCTGCTGCATGTTTCAGGAGTTACTGGAAGCCCTCTCCCCCTCTCAGAAGGTGCTTGGGGTCTCGAGGGAACCAGCTGTGAGTCCTCAGTGCTTTTGCTAAAAGATTTATGCACGTGGTGAGTAATGAGACTCACTTCCCAGCATCTTGGTCCTCCACATCTCGAGCAGCTGCCTGAAGCAGTAGCTTTAGAGTGAGTCACTCTCTCCCACTGGGGCCTTGGGGCCAGTCCCTCTTTTGGGGCAGGAAAAGGGAGAGGATGAAAAAGAGGGCCCTGTGTGAGAGCAGAAGGCTTGAATCTAAAGTCTTCATTTAAAATCATCCTTTTTTTCTTTTTTTTTTTCTTCCTGGAAGTGTCTTCCAGAGCTTCCCATTATCTCTCTTTCACAGTTTCAGTGCTTTGGTCCATCACTAAATCCACTATCCCCCAGCTCTGGCTGCTTTTAGGTCACTGTGAAGCTTTGGCACAGCAATTCCCATCTTGTCTGACAACAAAACTGTGCTCCCCAAGCTCTTGGCTCTCCCTGTAACTCCAGCCCAGTGCTCACAGCTCTTCGTGTGTCTCACATTACACTGCTCACCTGAACAGACAGTCAGTCACACCACAACAGATTTGTGGCAAAACAGACATCTGTTCTAGTCATCACAAAGGTAAATCAAGTATTTAAGACAGGGGATATCTCCTTCTTCATCCTTGCTTACCCTCTTCATCCCTGTCCTTTGATTGAAAGTCTCTTTGGCGGAAAAAAAAATCAAAATATTAATTTCCATTCGCAGTTGAAAGAAACTTCAACCCATATTTTGGATGTTCGACTGACTTTTACAAAAGGAATCCTATTTATTAAAATACACAAATACCTTGGGATGTAAATTCAATTTAAAAATGATGTGCTCTAGTGTCAGCAAAGCAGCCAACCTGGACAACTTTTAACAGTACAGTTAAGTTCAGGATTTTAACTTCAGCAGTGTTTCAGTTACTGAATTACATTGTATGAAGTGCCTTGACTTTATGAAAATAAGAATGGCCCAGACTAATAATACATGACTTAAAATCAAAAAGTCTTGCTCAAAAAAGCCTGAAACCTTCTTCCCTTTGATCACAAGTGCTTTTCACTCTGCAGAAACCACATGGCTTTGAGTTTCTGAAACATTATCTGTGTGTCTCATTTCATCCCTTCAAGGCTTTTGCCAGACATTTTATTTTTTTTTTTTTCTCTGAGAGATACCTAATCATGTCTCTGAAAAATTTTCAGGTTAGATACTTGATTAAGTACTTGCAGCTCCTTGGAGGCATCATCAGAGGGAATTTTTTTCATGTATTAAAATATAGGATTTATAATATATTAACACTTTTTTTTTTAAAGAAAAAAGTAGAACAACTGTTGCCAAGCAGTTATGTTAATTTTTAAGAGATTTGAGTCTTTTATCATAAAAAAAATCCTTTTTAATGAGTGAATTCCTCTTTAATCATTAATTCTTGCATAGAGCTATAGGGTATTAATTTAATCCTATCCCTGAGCTCCTCAGTCTCACCAGACCTAATTCACTGGACTCTGTAGAAATCAGACTTCAGCTGACTTTAGATGGGCCATTTTATCCTACAGCATTTGCAGAGGAAATTGCATTCCAGAAATGCATTAATCAAGGTGTATGCAGAATTTTTCTTGCATACTTGCAACAAAACTGAACTTGGTGAGCTCTGCACACAGAAGACATTAAATTTTTTAAAACGTAAGTCCCCATTTTGCTGAGAAACATTGATTTATGAATTCTTTCGTAAACCTGTATTGATCTTGGCAAATCTTTCAGCAACACATTTTTCGCTTGACTCAAAACACGTGTTGACCATTTCGCTCTGGATTTGTCCCATTTTCTCCCACGTTTTGCTCTTTCATTTTGACTTTTTCTCACACACCTTTAGTGTTTCTCTTTGGTCATACCACCTTGGTTTGGCATTTTGATTTAATTTCAGCTGAAGATTGAGAAATTGAGGTTCTGGGATGGTGTTGTCATGTGTGTTCATTGAGAATGGAGCCCAGGTTGTTTTTATTGTTTCAATGCAGTCCCATCAAGAGTCAGCCACTGTTTGGGACTGAGGGCTTTGGTGCTTCTTCCATCTCAAGCTCAAAATTAAAGAAGAAATATAGGAAATTACAATCTTCACAACCTGTAGCCCCTGTTTTGAGAGGTGCAACAGCAAGAGCCACCACGATGGCAGGCAAAGCCTCAGGAAATACCCACAGTTTCCACATCCTTCCTGCTTGTCCTGCAGCAGGAAGGATTAGACTTTTAGGCACAGCTCAGAAGCTGGCAGAAGAAAGGCTGTCTTCCCTTTTGCTGCATGTGACTTTAGCTTGGAAAACTTTGAATAACTGGGCAGTTCTGTCCTTCTCCACGGCAACCGTCGGTAGCTGCGCGTCCCAACTGTTTCCTGGATGAGGGAATTATTTCCAGCCTGATGTCAGGGCCTGCATTACAGGAGACCTGTGGCTTTCTGATCAGTTTGGAAACCACCACAGGACAATGAAGGCATAGGGCGTGGTGACACCCGGGAAACAGAACTGCCAACCTGAAGGGACCAGGGAAACCAAACAGCGGTTTTGTCTCGGATGAAAGGTGATGGGTGGCTGAACACAATAAAGCCAGTGTGCTCCATGGCTTCATAGCCCAGGATCAGAGCAGGCAAGCACCTCAAGGTCGTGGCACTGACCACAAGGCTCTTGGCTTTACCCTTGCTTGCCTTTCCCCTCTGTGAAGGTGAAGCTGTGCCAAGGGATTAAGTCACTTTACAGAGGCAGCTACCGCCAGATAACAATACTCCAGCCATTTATTGTTTTCCTAAGAAGGGAGAGCTCTGTGCTTCTCTCAGATATGCACTTTATCAAGCCCTACATAGCTGCAGAGATCCCCAGTAATGCCTTGAACCAGGTGTGGGAGCAATAAATCCCTGCAGCTCTCTGCTGGGTTTACAGCCACAGGCTGCACACACCGACAGCTCGCTGCAGGCTTCTTGCCCCACTCTGCCTCAGGATTTAGAGAAGGCAGTCAGAATGTGCTGAAAACAGCAAGGAGAAACTCATTCCACTTCAAACAAACACCTCACTAGTACCTCACCCTGAGAAGGAGGTGGTTGGGCACAGCTTGAACTTTTAAATCCTGTATAAAGTAGGAACAGAGGGAACCCAGTTTATCAGTCTGACTCGTGCATGTGGAGCAACTGCTGGGAGCCTTGGGGAGTGAAGCTTGAGGGGGAGATGCTTCTTTTGCCAAAAAAAAAAAAGGGAGGTTGCATTTAGTTGAGTGTCTCAAAACTGGGTGCTTTTAGAATAACCTTTAGAATAATTTAGTGCAAATACTGTGGGCAGAGGGAGAGAGGAAAGAGGAGAAGACACAGTTGGAGGCATTTTCCTTTTGTTCCCTTGGATCAGGTAACAGATGGGATTGGGTTCAACAAGGTGAAGAAGCAAAAGATCCATCCCTTTAGGTGTTCAAGTGAAGGGAAGATAAATTGGTTTTGCTCTTTTCTCACTACACAAGGTGGGCAGAGCAAAGCAGCAAGAAGTGGCAATCTTGGCTCTTTTTGTTCTTCAATTGTTTTTTGCAGTCACAAAGCAAAGATTATTGCTTTAATTTGGTGCTGGGATACAGAATTAATTAGGAAGAGCTGACTAAAGAGGCTTGCTGGTGTTTTTTTGGTTTTTTTGTGTCCTCTTTGGCAGTTTTCTTATAAATAATGAGGAAAGAGAAATACTTTTTTTTGCTATAGTTCTTTTGTGGATAGATTGGCAGGTTATAATTCGTTCACAGAACTACACTTGCGTGTTGGGAAACCAGGAGATAATGTATCTTTCCCCCTTTAACCATCTGACTTCAGATGTTATGAAATAGCAAGTGGTTTTATTTAAGAGTGTTTGTGTTCACAGAGCTAAAAGAGCTGCTGCCTCTGCTGTTTTTTTAGCTGGAAGAAAAGACCTTGGGCAATGGTGTGAAGAGGATGCAGAACTGTTCATGATAAGTTTTTTCTTACAAGTAAGACAGACTGATGGCTTCCAAATTTCTGCTTTTGTAAGAATCCCATTGGTTTTCTCTGATATTGCACATATTTTGTAAGCGGGAGCGGACACCCCATTTAGATTTTCATATTTTTCTCATTACATTTGGCTTTTGATTTTGACATCAAAACACAGCTTAGGTAAGTGGGAGTGTACACCTGGAGTTACAGAGAAACTCTTACAGCTGCAGGGTCAGATTTTGGATTCTCATTATGCTACCAAAGTTCTCATTATTTATGAACAAAATTCCACATTCCCTCTACACCAACCTGCTTCTGGAAAGGCGTGAATGAGCAGGTACTGAGCCAGTGTCATAGTCAAGGTTTCTTGCTCAGTCTGTAACTCAACAGCACCAATTTTTTTTTTTTTTTTTTTTTTTTTTCATCTGTTCTTAATCTTAGGCTTGTCCAGCTTGGGAGGTTCTGCCAGTAATTTAAACTCCAGCTGGCAAAAGTCTTGGAGTCAGGGGAACATTCAAGACTGTCCTCTCTGCCAGGGCTGGCGACAGGGAAGGGACAATCACACAGAGCACAATTAACAAATTAACACATAAAAATACGTAAAAACTAAGCAAAGCTCTTTTCTACCTGGGCATCATGCTCAGGTTGGGCTGGAGGATTTCAAACTATAAATTCTCACTGTCCCAATGTTACTGATATTTTGTAATAATTTATTTTGGCTGTAATTCACTTGAAGAATTCACTATTTCCAGATTTTGTTCTGACTTAAAACGATTTTGTGTTGTTTTGGCTGTTGACAATGACTCTAAACAATCCCAGTCTGTAGGATCTATGTTCTTCCAGGTTCTTGGGAACAAACTTAAATGTAAACATGAAAACAATATTTCTGAGTGCATAAAAACT
>VYZS01001073.1:46648-64091 GCA_013400695.1 Neodrepanis coruscans | reverse complement strand
TTCCCTTCCCTTCCCCTCCCCGCCCCTCCCTCACCTCCCGGGCCACGCTCGGCCCCGCGCGCCTCCTGCCCATGGTCCGCCACGGCCAGCCCACGCATGCGCAGAGCCGCCCTGTGCCGCCGCCTCAGTGAGGGGCCGCGCTGTTGCGGGGAAAGCGGGCGCCATCTTGAGGGTGAGGGTTAGGGTAGGGGTAGGGTTAGAGTTGGGTTAGGGCTAGGGTTAGGGTTAGGGCTGGGTTAGGGTTAGGTTAGAGTTGGGTTAGGGTTAGGGTTGGGTTAGGGTTAGGGTTGGGTTAGGGCTCTAACCATGTGAGCCACTGGCCGCCACCTCAGCCCCACTATGGGAGCGCTCTTGGTGTGGTTCGGAGACAGCTGAGAGCGAGCAGTAGCCAGAGCGCACCAGTGCTTCTTGCCTTGTGCTGGTGGTGCCTGGAGCTTGATGAGGTGTGGTTGGAGGAGGACTAGGAGGCTGCAAAGAGGAGGTGGGTTAGGGTCTTGGTCATGCCTGGTCCTGCCTCTCCTCCTCTCAGAGACCCCTTCTCCCCCGGGGGTGCTGCCTGCCCAGGGCTGCTGGAAGGCAGATCCGAGCTGGTCAGTTGGTTTTCCCCTGGGAGGAGTCAGTGCACTGCTGCTCCTTGGCTTCTGCCCTTGGCAGGACACCCCAGCCCAGCCTTGTACTGCTGCGGGTTGGGGCTCACTGAGGAAGAAGGCAATTTCAGAAACACAGGGCAAAACCAGGACAGCTGCTTTGCTGCGTGTTAGGATCACTGAGAATTTTTTCTGGGCATCGGGAGGAATTTCTTCGGGAAAGTTAAACATGGGAACACGCTGCCCAGGGAGGTGGTGGAGTCACCGTCCCTGTGGGTGTTTAAGGAAAGACTGAACGTGGCACTTAGTGCCATAGTCTAGTTGACAAGGAGGTGATGAGGTTGGAGTTGATGATTGCAGAGGTCTTTTCCAACCTAAATAATTCTGTGATTCAGGCTGTCCTTGGGGCTTCCTATCCAAACTCAGCTTTATGCAAAAGCAGCTGAGGAAAACGTGGCTGGCTGATCTGCTGTGAGACAGCACTCTGTGCATGTTAGCCAGTTCATTGCAAGATGCTAATCACAATGTTACATATGCATGGAAGTTCTGTCCTAAGAAAGCTTTTTATGAAACACTGCTATCTTGTATTAAAAAAAAAAAAAAGAATATTACTGAAATGCATCTGTCTTCAGGGTAGGACATGACTGCTACATGACAGCATTGGATCTATTTGCTTACCAAAAATGTAAAGCTGAGCAGCAGCAGCAGTTATTAGACACACAGACTGAATTTTCATTTTGACTAAATACCCTCTGGTGACTGAATTTTTGCTAAGATGGCAGGAGTGCAGATGCCTGTCAAAAAAAGTGATAATACTGATACCTAATTAGTGTGTTTCATTTTTTCTTCAAACACCAACCCTCCTACATTTTCACTCTGTGAGGTGGTATGTGTTGGTAACAGCATCAGTCTCGTTTTATGTCTGGAGAAAATGAGGGACAGCTGGACTGTTTTCTGCTTCCCAATCTGGTTACAGAACCTACACTGCTGAACCTAAAGGAGCCAGAACTTCCACCTCCAGGGTGACACAGATAACTGCTTTCCAAGCAGAAGCAGCTCAGTCAGAAGGCATTAAAGAAGCTGAGAAGAACCCAGCCAGCAGTCCCTGGAAAGCACAGCACTGGGGGGAGGAAGAAAATGAAAAATCATGAGAATGGTATTTTTTCCCCTCTTAGACAGAAGACTTGCTTAGTGAGTGTAAATACAATCTAAAAATTCATAGAGGTTTGAAGAAACCCATCTGTTACGGTTTGCTATGGGCTGAAGTAGCCATCAGTTTAGTAGAAAGCTTTTTATCCTTTACAAAGGTGAGTATTGATTCAGGGAAGGACTGTCAATTCTCACGTATAAACTCTCCACTGAAAGACAAACATACACCATTTTGTGGGCAGAGGACTGTGACTTTTGTTGTTGCATCTTTTAGAAAGACAGAAAAGGGGAGCTGGTTCCTTACTCACAAGCAAGCCACCATTCTCACTGTTGCAAGCAGCAGTTTTCAGTTCATGTGTTTGTTACTCCTGGCACTCCTGAATCCATCAAGGTGATAACTTATTATGCCTGTTACCTGGTCTTTGGTTTCCTAGTTTTGCCCTCAGCTGTCACCTTCTCTTCATCCTTCCCTGTATCACATCTTAATTTTCTTTGTAATGTTATTAAGGTCATCTACATGCTAATGCACGATAGAAAAACTGTTCTTTTTCCTCAGCAAATTTATAATGTTTTCCTTCTTGAAACCTGAGGAACAGATACAGAAGTTTTTCACATGCAATGTCATCAAGTTCTATATTTTAGAATAACCACAGACACGAGTATGAATTTGAACTACTCCGTATGAAGAGGCTGCTGACTGGCAATATACATATCTAAGCTGGAAATCAGAGGTTTCTAGCTGTGAGAGCAATCATATCATGGAACACACCTCCTGCCAGAGGGGTAAGAGCAAAGGGGTGGGATAGTTTTTATTAAGGTTGTGAATGGGATGTTCTAAATAAAAGCCTGTAAGAGGAAGGCGAAGGATTCTGACAATGTACAGGTGAACACCAAATAACATATTCAGTANCCTGAATCCATCAAGGTGATAACTTATTATGCCTGTTACCTGGTCTTTGGTTTCCTAGTTTTGCCCTCAGCTGTCACCTTCTCTTCATCCTTCCCTGTATCACATCTTAATTTTCTTTGTAATGTTATTAAGGTCATCTACATGCTAATGCACGATAGAAAAACTGTTCTTTTTCCTCAGCAAATTTATAATGTTTTCCTTCTTGAAACCTGAGGAACAGATACAGAAGTTTTTCACATGCAATGTCATCAAGTTCTATATTTTAGAATAACCACAGACACGAGTATGAATTTGAACTACTCCGTATGAAGAGGCTGCTGACTGGCAATATACATATCTAAGCTGGAAATCAGAGGTTTCTAGCTGTGAGAGCAATCATATCATGGAACACACCTCCTGCCAGAGGGGTAAGAGCAAAGGGGTGGGATAGTTTTTATTAAGGTTGTGAATGGGATGTTCTAAATAAAAGCCTGTAAGAGGAAGGCGAAGGATTCTGACAATGTACAGGTGAACACCAAATAACATATTCAGTAATGAGACTGGATAAAGTCCTGGTAAGATCCTACTCAGAGTCTCTGATTAGTCTGTCCCTACTGCATTTAGGTCACATCGCTGCAGCCAAAGAGGGTGATGAAGTGATGTCAGAAACTAAAAATACTGAAGTGTCAGTCTGAAAGGAACATTCAGAAGACCCAAGCAGGTGTTTGCCTTACCTGCTTAACACATGCCAGGGATGCTGCCACCTTCTCAGTACCTGCTACGTATTAATTCCACATTAATTGAAGAGATGGAAGGGTAATGACTGAGGACTGAGAACTCAAAATTTTCAGCAATGTTTAGGGACACTTGCTGATTTTTACCAGGCAGTGCTGACTTTGAGGGTAATTTAATTGAACAGACATTAAGTCTTCACTAGTAATTAAGTCTTTACTAGTAAATTAAGCAACATCAGGAAATGTTCCTAGAGTACAAATTCAATCATCAGAATTAAGTGTCAGCACATCCCTGGTGTGGTTTGACTTGGTCCCACTAGGACTGGCCCAGACAATTTCTAGGCATGATTTGGGAGTTACAGGCAGAGGACCATTCCCAGAAGGTTTTTTCATGAGGTTCACTGTTTCAGAGGTGAAGAGAATTTAATGATATGGATGTGAGCCATTTGGTGCTAGTTCACAGTACGCACCTAGGAGAATGTTCCAGATTTACTACCTTTCTACCTCTTTTTGCCTTCTCCATCTGCAAGATTCACTGTGCTTTGTAAGCACAACTGAATCAGTCCACAGAGAAGTCTGAGAGGAAGCTGAGGTCAGACATCTGACTTTATAGATGTGAAACAATATCTCACCCAATCTCCTCAGCAAGTAAGTAGCTGGGCTAGCTCTGAATCAGAGGCCTGACCTTTTACCCTTGGCTATACCATGTAAAGCAGCCCTTCGTGTCCCAAGCCTGTCCTTCCCCAGCTTGTCAGACAATCTCATGGACCATGAGACAGGAAGGGACCTTTCAGGGACCTCCTGAGAACAGGTTTCCCCAGCATAGCAAGTGTCCACCTCTAGCCCAATGCCATGTCTCCTCTATTCTCCCAGCTCTGCTGTACCGTAAGGAGCTGGTCACTGGGATCGCAGAAGGAAGGGAGTCACTGCATCATGTCAATGGAGAAGCTTGTCTGCAGGGGAAAGTGGAGGTGAGAGCAGGCAGGATGAGTCTACTTCTGTATACTTGTACTTGTTAAGAGATGGAGGCAAGCATCTTACTGCTGAGGGCAGCCAAGGATGGTGATTCCTGGGACAGGACAACTCCTAGCACAAAGGAATAAGTAGAAAATGCCACCTTTGTAGAGGTTATGTGTTGACCTCCTGGAGAAATGAAAAATTGAATGCAAGGGAGGCAGACAATGAGCTAAGAGGTACCATGAGCTAGAATTGAGCTATAGAGATTTATTATTCCACCTCTGCCCTTCTGGAGGATCAACATATAAATTCCCTCCTTTCTCCCCAAGCGCTATAAGCAGGGATGAAATTATATCTTTGCAATGATGACCGGGGGATACAAATTCCAGTGCAGACATGTTCCTAGGGGACAACTGCAGAATTAAATGCAGAGGAGCAACAGAAGGCAGTGTCAGATTTCAGTTGGCTGAAAGATGTTTCTGTAGGTTGGAGTGTTTTCTTCCTCTGAGAAGATAAATATTGAGAAGCCAGTGGACTGCATCTTTAGTTTGTGTGCATCATGTTCTCTGCTCCCACCTTGATGGGCTTCACACAGATTCTGGGAACAGCTTGAGATGATAGAATTAATTAAATGAAATTAATCAAAACAACCTACCCGGAGACAAAACTGGCATCGGTGAAAGGCAGAGTTGGGCCAAGAAAGGATTCTGTAGTCAAGGCTAATGCCTGCCCTCATCAATAGATTCTGTTTGGATGAAATCCCATGTCATATACGCCTCAGTCAAACATGAGGGGCTCTGAGGAGTGTGCCTCATGCAAAATCATGTCTGTCCATGCAGTGTAGTATGCAGTGGGAACAGATGGAGTACTGCTTTTCACAGAGCCAGGCACAGCACGTAATCACAGATCTCACTTTGGTGCTGAATGAAGCTGAATTCCAAATCGTGCTGTGTTAGTGTAAAGGAAGCAGGAGAACTGGAGCAAGAGCTTTTAGAGATATAGTCTAAGAGGAATCCATTAATCTAGTGGGTGTGTTCCACTCTGCAAACTGGGGAACAGAAGTACAAATTTGCCCAAATGAATTACTGAAAATTGGAGATTCCTCTCTGCTTTAGTCTCTGCCTATTCCCCCAGCACGTGACAGCCCCAGTTTTCTTATGCCAGGTGCCAGTTTGGTGGCATTTTTTGTGCCTGTCCCAGTCGTTTATGTTCTTTGCTTTATGAAAGCATTGCTGTCCTCCCAAAACTATACTGCATCATCTTGAGGGTCTAAGAAAATATGTGGACATGGTTTCTTATGTATTCAGAAAGAATAAGAGCACAGTGACAGGAAAAAATATCTGTTCAAGTGTGAATTGGTCAGATACACTGTGGGGATGGGTCCCTTATAAATATCTGAGAACAGTGAGAAAGACCCGAGCAGCTTTATGAAGTGCTGTGTTATTGGGGCCACAACCCCATGGCTGGGTTTATTCTGCAGCCAGCAGAGGTACATCCATCACAGAGACAGACAGTGTGATGCAGAAGCAGTACAGGGTCCTGCTGGTTGTCTGGGAAGTCACGGGGAGTTGTATTTCTGAATCAGGACGTGGCTGAATGGAACAGCATGCCCCGCTTTTAACATCTGGCAAGTATCAGGGGAGGAAAACATGGCCATCACAGTTCCCCAGAACAAGTTTGCTTACAACCTGCATGCAGAGTCTCTTGAAAGGACCCTTATGAGTTCCCTGCCAGGTCAAAATTGGGTGGCTGGCTTTACAGGAATATTTTAACTTGAGGTACCTCAGCTCATTCAGAACCTGAGCCCTTTCTTGGAGATTTATACCCTTGAATAGGTGCCAGGGATCCAGAAAGTACGTATTTGGCAAATAGGCTTGAGATATTTAGGGTAGTAAGGTTGGCCTGGTGACACAGAGCTTACACACTGCATTTATGGTCCTGTACTGGACCAGCTGGTTTCTAGCTCAGTCATCTGGTGACCACGGTCTCCTACCCTAGTCACATAATTTTTACCTGCCCTACCTCCTTGCCTGGCTGTTAGGAGATAATAGGCTGGTGCCCAATTTTCTTCTATTTCCACCTTGCCTTTTCCAATCAATTTATGTGTGGCATTTCCCCATGTCCTTGTCCCAGGGACATTAAGATCTCCGGTTTCAGTTGAACATGCTGTAAAGGCATGAGGAAGCTGAAACACATCTGCTGTTTGTCAAAAGCACCATGTTCTGTCCTCTGTGCAGATCTCATGGGGTATTTGTCCTACAAGGTTGCAGGTGCTGTAAGAGTATTTGAAGTACTCAAGGATTCTGTAGCCTTGCTGACAGAGGCAGAAGCCAAACCTGTGTCTCTTCTCACAGTGTCTCTTCTGCACTCCTGTCATGTGGTGGACAGGCTGCTGAGTGCCATGGCCAATCACTTGTTACGAGAGAGGACGGACAGCCACGTAAATGTATTCTCTGGCTCATACACCTTGCTGTGCAGACAGATTGAGTCCATCCTCATCTGCAGGGACAGTGAGGGACTTGCCCTCTATCATGTCCTGTGGTTTTCTGGACAGTGAGATGCTCCTTGAAAAGAAAGTGCCTAGTATTTTATATTAAGCACTGTCCTCCCCAGTCACCCTCCTGCTTCAAAGTTCCTTTTGTTTATCTTGGTGCTTGCATGTCTGTGCAGGCCCCTGTTCTAGGAAGACGCGGTAGACCCTTTGCTCCTCATTTTCCCTGGGGTGATGGGAGAGAGGCTTGGGCGGACAGGGGGTGCTTGGGGCTCCCTCAGGAGGCAGAAGAAAGGAGTTTGCCCCTATACAAAGATGTCTGCAAAAGGAAGATGACAGCCTTGTGCATCCCTGCATGCTCTTGTCTTGTTTAGATGGAAAGAGAGTGATTAGATCCTTCCAGGTCTCTGCTGAGCTTCAAGGGAACATGCGGCTCACTGCCTCTGATCAAGAGGCTAGTAGGGAGTCTGAAAATAGCATTATTTCTCCTGGTATCATTTCTGCTTTCTCAAATGACTTACTGGGTGATTGGTGGAGACAAATTCTCCAGAAATGGGAACCTGGCAAGGAATCTGAATGCCCCCAAGTCTGGGGTGACCACAGAGCTGAAATCAGATAGACAGACACACGCACAGATCATTAGCTGCTAGCCTGCATGTGAAATGAGTTGAGGTTTCTTGAGCTGGGATCCAGCTGGTGCCCTAATGAAGACTTCCCCTCGTTCTTGCAAGGAGACAATAAAAAACAACCCAGATACACCCCCAGCTTCTGCAGCCATTTCTGTTATATAAGTAGTCCGGGTTTTGATCAGTGTTTCTTTGATTACCTCTGTGCGCCCACATAAATATACTGTGTGTGTGTTCACACAAAATCCATCCATTTATCCACCCCACAAACCATTTTGCTGGGAGACAGCATGGTCTCCTAAATTTTTTATGGCTCTGCTTAGGTTGGAAACAATCCAAAGGTCAAACACTGTGCTGTGTCTCCAGTCACCTTGCCAGTCAGCACAGAGCATGGGTGTCTGATACTTTCTGAATATCTGGATCGCCCACAGGGCACTGAATTACAGCTATTACACTGTAATTCACTGTACAATTTTATTCTTTGATACACTACCTGCCTTTGTCTGTCTGCATAGCAGCGAGAGCAGTATGCATTATTTACCATGCTAAGTACACTGCTGCTGCTAGTGGGGAAAAAAAAAAAGATAAGAGAACAGGAACACACTTGAAATATGAAAAGATGGCACAAATACAGCTTCCTGGGAAATGGTTTCACAGTTATGTAGAATTTTCTGAGATTTTGTAGTGCCTTTTGCCTCCCTGCAGAAAGGTGTGTCCCTGACCTCTCAAAGCTTTTCAGGAAGAACAGAGCAGATGGGGAACGGGGCAGATGGGGAGTCCAGTCTGGCTTCAGGAGGACCCCATGGTAAGTACCATTCCTGTTGGGGAAGGAGAGTGAAAAGCACACATGAGGAGAACAGGATGCCACTCCTTTCCGTATGGGATACTCCAGAACCTTAAATTGGTCTGTGTTCCTTTTGGTTTGGCCAGAAATCCTGGGCACCAAAAAGACATTCCTGTGTTACTTCAGTTGATATATTCCAGCCTTTCTCCAGCCTAACCGTGGTTTGTGTTCCCTTCAGGTTGTCCCTTAAACCTACTGGGACAGGGATCTGGGGAATAAAATCAGTTCCAGAAGATTTCCATTTGGTGCAGAGATCACCAAAAAGATCACAATCCTCTACTTTGGGAGCCTGAGAAAGACAGGTGGTAGCTGGGCTTTGCTGCCCCATGTTGACTGCTGTTTTCTTTGGGCTTCCTTCCAGAGCAAGAATCTGTCTGCAAGGCAGCTTTTGGAACGTGCCTGGATGGAACTGGCTGGGTGATGCTGTTCCTGGTTGACCCACTGAGAGGCAGCTTCAGGCTTCTCTGCAGTGTAGACAGCTGGTGAAAGTGACAAGGCAGAGCCGGACAAATCCTGGCAGGAGGGCAGGAGTGAGTGACAGAGCCAGGACCAGCCCAGAGAGGGAGAGGTTGGGAGAAGTAGGTTTGCTGTTTCCATCTGGTGAGAAGAGGTGGGATGTGCATGGTGACCCACTTGTTTCTTTCCTTCCAAATGCCCTGTAGATGTTCCCTCCACTTCTCCCTCATAAGTTGGCAGCGACAGCCTGGCCAGCTTGCTGTGGCTGTGGTTTAAGCATTACACAGAACAATGGTCAAGATGGCACCTTATCCATCAGTTTGTGAGTACACTGAGTGTTAATCCTACAAGGGAGGGTGAAAGCAGCTGTGCACAAGCTGCCGGAAGGCAGAGCTGACCAGAGTCATGCACTCAGACCAGCTCCTAGTCTTTTATTTGTTGAAATAAGCTGCAGACAAAGTGGTTTTAAGCCTACTCTGTGCTCAGGGGAATGTTTGCTTACTGGCTGAATATCATGAGGCAACTCTAGAGAGGAGGGAGAGCTGGGACTCTGATTATTGCAGAGCTGGTTGAAGCAGCATTGGCCTCTGCTGCAGCAGTCAGAGCTCTTGATTGTTTCCACTCTCCCTAGTGACTGGGCCTTTATTCACTTTCTCTCCATCTGCTTTCCATCTGACTTGTCTCCATTATTGCTCAGCAATACAAAGTATATTGCAAGTTGCTTTCTCCGTTGGCCTCCACAGCAGTCCTTACAGGAGATGGATTTCTGATTGAAATCCTCCATGTCAATTGCTGCTGGAATGCTTCTGATAAAGCATGAAAACCCTTTCTGTGAAATTGCTAGCAAGAGAGGGCTGTGTTTCCATGAAGCTCAGGCTCCCACTTCCTTCCTTTTCTTGGCAATGTAACACTGTCCCTGTTTCAGGATTGCTTCACACCACTTTCAACTTTTGCAGGCTCCTGAAGTGGGAGCATCAGAGTAGCCCTTGGAGGAGTGTCCTAAATCCTCTCCCTTCAACAACCAAGACTGCCAGCTGTGTCTCCCTGGATAGGCATCTCCCTGAAGTCAGTGCTGAGGTTTGAGTGTTTTCCCTTTTCCTGCTGAGGTGAACCAGTTCTGCGTGAACCACAAAGACTCTGTTTCTGACAGGAAAAGCTTCATTAGTCTTCCTGTCTCTTGGAGGGAGCTGGGCTCAGGCTATCAGCTATGGGCTGTGCTGGGCAATGTTGCAATTCCTTGGGCCTGAGCAGTGCTAACTGTGGAAGCAGGAATGGAACTCCCACTTGGAAGAGATACTTACAGCTCCTTTGCTGAGACCTCATTCCAGCCAGCCTCTCAGCATTTCTTCAAGGTTGACAGCATTTTTTTTTAGCCCAGTCAAAATGTGGTCAAATATGGGAACCCCTAGGAGACCAAGGTGAACCTGTTCATATAGGTTAAGCACAATCTTAAAGGCTGTATGGGGTCCTGTCTACAAGCTGTGCTGGAGGAATGCAGGAGCATCCTTTTTGTTGCTGGTTCTGGAGTCTCTCTGGCAGAGCGAAGTGGGTATAGTCCAAGAGACTTTTTGGTCTCAGAAAGCTGGGAGGCACATTTTGATGTGCTCCTGCCTTGTCTCAAGGGCAGCACCTTAACCATAAGGATGCTGGTGTGAAAGGGGACTTCCGTTTGCTGCAACATTTTCCTTCTGGGCACAGCAGAGGCTATGGCTGTGCAAAGCAAGCTAATAACCTTGTTACTTTCTCCTCTCAGAGTGTCTCACTAAATAACATCAAGCATGTTGCTTCAGAGGTGCTGTCAGGGTTTAGAAAAGGATGGAAAAGTGCCAAGAAATAGAGGAAGAAATGTATAGGGGAAATGAGTAGACAGAGCCATTTTGTGTATCAGCTGCTGCTAAGACTGACAAACATGGCTTAGGCCATATTTTGCTCTCAGGTGGAGAATACTTGAGTGTTTTCCATACATTTCATTTCTGCAGTTTAACTCAGAGAGAAGGGCTTTGTCTTGGTTGACATGCAGCCCAGCAAACACCATGCCTTACTGACATCACTCACTCTGGCAGATGCTCTTTTGAAGGCTTTATGGATAAACTGTGACATGTATCTTACTGGAACATGTTGAGACCTTGGCCACTAAGGTTTCTGTAAATTTCTTTAAAGAAGAAGGACCCAGGCTGGGACTGGAAATGTTGAAATACCATGAAAGCATGAGGTCCCAGAGAACTCCTGCCATTTGTCTGCTGTGAGATAAGTTGTTTTCCATGCAGGGAGATTTGAAGATGGAGGTCATGTGTTTGCTGTTCCCCTGCTTCTTTTTTTTTTTGACTCAGGAGGTCTCTGCCAGCAGCAGAGCTTTTAGTGGATTAGAGACAAGGAGCCCAGGAAGAAATCCCAGTTCTCCTGGGATTTCCCAGATGCATTTCCCATACTTCCCATGGGAGTACACTGAAGGCAGCACTTTCCTGTGTAGGCTGTCCTGACTTTGGGCAGCCCTGGCAGCTGACAGCTTTGTCCAAGTGTTCTGCATCAGCATGTTGGCAAGAAAAAGATGGTGTGATGGAGAATCCAGCTTTTGGCAGCCCTAACTCTGTGTTGAGCCTGCTTGCTTTTCTCTGGGAGCCCGGAGGGACTGTGCGGAGTAGTGGAGCATGTGAGTAAGCTGATCTCTGAGTGAAACAGAGGGACAGGTGGAGCAGTGGCTGTGAAGCCCTTGGCTCTGTCCTTCCTCACTGCAGAGGCAGAGGGTCCCTGGGGAACAGCAGGTGCTGGAGAGCCTAGACGCAGGAGTCCCCAACACCCAGCCCCAGATGCCTTGCCCTGGAAGAGCCTGGGGCATGGCTGAGGCCTACTGTGTCCTTGCCTCCACTGAGAGAAATGCGTTTTCCCCAGCTGGTGTATGTTGAAGGCAGCAGGTATGTCAGCTGAGGTAAGACCCACTCTGAATTGTATTGAGGGAATTCTACTTCCAACTTCAAACATGCTCAACAGGAGACCTGACTTTTAAATTAGCAAGAACAGTTTTTTTATTATTTCACTCACAGTCCCTGAGTGGCTTGCTGCCCTGCAAGAAGCAGGGACCCAAGGCTGTCATTTGAAAGCCCCAACAGTGTGAGACTGGCAACAGAAGCACTCTGGATGAGCTGCTTGGAGAAGCCCTCAGAGCAATCCTATTCAGAAACTGATATTAGCTAATTTCTGTCTTTCCATGCCATTTATTATTAGGAACCTGGAAGCAGACACCTCACCCCTTTGAAGTGTCTCTTGACTCTTCTCCTCTAGTCTCCATCTCTTGTCACTAGCATCACAGGGAACCTCCAGGGTAATGACACCAGGAACTGGTAGCAGTTTGGTTCAGAGGATAACATTCCAAATGGTAGCACTCCAGGAACACAGATATGGGCAATATCTCCTATGAAAGCAAAATTTACTCAGCAGGATGGTAGTTGCAGTTCACAAGGAGCCAACACCTCATTAATTTTCTGCTGTGTGTAAAATAAAGCTGTTGGTGATATTTAGTCATTCTTTTGCACCTTCCCTTTGAGAAGCTTGAAAGCATTTTGCAGACACTAATTAGTAATGAGCTGCAGTTCCTTGGGAAAACATGGCAAAAACTTAATCTGCCTTTTATACCTAGGGAAGCTGAGGAAGAAGGACAAGGCATTTCCTGCATGATGTGGGGAGAGCACAAATCAGCAGGTGAATAGGTTGGAGGAACTGAAGGGGTTGGGGAAACAACCAGCAGTGTTTGGTCAGGGCAGGCCAGTGTGAGAACACAGGAAGCATAGGGCGATATGCAGCCGTTGCCTGAGACAAGTGTCCCAAGGTTTGTAGGAGCAGCTTTCAGGACTGTAGGAAATCCTGACCCTTACTGTCTGCCTCTCTCAGCTTGGACTGTGGTAGCTCTCACTGCCCGGCTCGGGTAGAAAGCTGGAAGCAGAGGTAAGTAAAACTGTTTTGTATGTTGAAAGACAGGCTGAACTGAGTACCTGTCAGAATGCTCTGCAAGCTCCTCTGCTGAGGGTCAAAGTAGGAAACAGGAGTGAGGAAGAGAAGATACCTCCCTGTCACTGGGTAATTTGTGCCTCTTTAGAATTACTTTGTGTAAGCTTTTCCCATTGCAAGCTCATGAGTTACCAACATGTTTTTCTCTATGTGCTGAGCTACAAACCCAGCACATTCAACAGCAGACAACCAATAGTCAAATCCCCCTTGTCCTACCCAACAAAGACACCAAATGGAGTGCTTTTAATTGAAGATTTCTGGGAGCAGAACTTTGCTCTCCAAGTGACTAGATACTGGTCTTTAGATGAGGCTGGGTGTGCCTGAGGTGGAGTTTGACTTCCGTGGCTGTGCTTCAGCCTGGCTGTGAGAGGGAGGCATGGATGGGATGCAAGCAATGACTCTTTTGTGGCCACGCTGAAGGTTGGTTTTTCAGAGCTTTTGCAGATACAGCCATGCAAAAAGTCATGATTTGTAGGCCATGCAAACCAGTAGCTCATCTCACCTGCATAAGATAGGCTTTAGGACTTCATGCTGGTCCCTTGTATTGTGTCCAACTGTGGAAACAGTCAAACACATTAGCTATTGAAGTCCATTCCCCTGCTCCTTTCTGTTCTAACCGAGCTCTGTTCTTCACTGCCAGCTGGGAGAGTTTGTTTCTCCTGCAGAAATATTCCCAGCATTTCAGTCCTGGCTTTATTGCCTCTGCAGTGACAAGCTTGGTGTTTCCCACCAGCCCCACTGAGCACCACTTTCTGCAGGACCTGTTATCCAGGCATTCTGCTTCGGTAGCCACCCTGAGACATAAGCCCTGCTGTGAAGGACAGTGGGATTTTGGACATGGGATTTTGGACACAGGAGGGCGATGAAAAAGAATTTATTTTACCTTTTTTGAGTCTTATCTAAGCTCAGTAAAGAAGGCTGTTCACGCATGGAAAAGGATAGCTGTCCTCTGTTTAGGTGAGAAAATATTCTCTTGAAATAGTCTATTTTCTATTCAGAAAAGTATTTTTCAGTTAATGTTATTAAGGCCTGGTGAATGCATGGCAGCTTCTGTGTGAAATGAGTTTGGCAAGCTCATTTCACATCCTAGACTGTAGGTATAGGTGTCAGAAACCAGGAGCTGACTTTTGCCTGGCTGTGGTCACTGAAGAATACAACAACATTTGTGGTCTGGGACCCTTAAGAACTGGGGGCCAGATAATTGCAGGACAAGGCAGAGGGAGAGAAGCAGGCAGTGTTCTTTCTCATCTTTTCTTTCTCAGCTTTTCTGGAGACAAATGACAGGATTTCTGAAGGTTTTAGCTGGCTGCTTTTGTCTGGGGCTACAAAAGAAAGCCAAGAAGAAGCATTTCAGGGTCTGATAGGCTCAATCTGTAGACAATAAAATGACACCATGCTTTTGCTACTCATTTTAGGAAGGTTGACTAAGGGTTAATTTCTGCTAAAAAAACCTTCCCTAGGCAGCTCTTACCCTAATGTAGTAACAGCATGGCAGCAGTATCCTCTGGTCCATTAGAGCCTTATCTGGAGTTCTTTATTCATCTTTTAAAATCCCCTTAATTCATGTCTTCCCAGAAGTTGATCAACCATCTTCTGACTTCATCCTACTTAGCCGAGTATATAATCACCTAAAGTAATCCACAAAAACAGTCCTGATATCTTGCTGCATGGGTTATAAAAAAATCCACTTTATCTTCTGTAGGAAGAACATTTTTATCTCTTTCTTCCTTTTCTTTAGACAGATTAATAATTTCCTGGTTTTATCACAACCCCCATGGGTGCTGGACTATTCTTCATGCTTGGTATACACTGTACTATTCTTTGATGCTAAGTTCAGCATCACTTCCAATATTTTAATAGCACTCCATCACGAACAGTTGGGTTTTATTTGCTATGCATTCTGCTCTTAGTAATTTCCTATTTTTCCCCTCTAGTATCATGCATATTTGATTTATTCCCTGTGGGTGGTCCTGTGATATGACTTGGTATTTCCTCAACAATACCTGGGAGCAAGGGCTCACCTGGAACTGCAAGGACAAGTATCTCTGGTATCTCACCTAGAAGCACCTGGACCCACAGAGCCCTGGATTAGCCTTGCCTTTCTGACAGGGTGAGAGAAGGTCACAGCTGACCTCTGGAATTCATCATCTGTTTCAGCCTCCACAGTCCTCTCTTGAAAGTGAGAAACACTGCCCAAAACACAACCTCTTCTAACAACAGCTATCTGCTTCTCACTTGTCCAATGCAAGATCCAGGAGCTCATCAAGCTGTGCTGACAGCTAGGATGCTCAAAAGAGGAACCACCTGTTCTTCACACATCATGTCGCTAAGCAGTAGAAGTCCTTGTCACAGAGTGTTGTGTGTGCTTAAACTTTATTTCTGTTCAAGAGGAAATTGGATAGGTTCATGAAGAAAGAATTTAAATTAGTTTACTAAATTTAGAGAAACCTGGGTAATTGGCTAAGTGGACTTGGGTGTAAACCAAGCCAGCCTCAGGGTGTTTCTTATGCTCCTTGACCCAATAGTGAAATGGGTTCAGATCCTAGGAGTGTGCTTGGGGGGGATCAAGCCAAATTCCCACAGGAGCTGAACACCAGAGCTGGTGGCAATAGGTCATCCCCCAGGCCTTCTCTAGCGACAGAAGTAGAAGCCAGACTTGGGCTTGCCATGTCTTGGCTATGCCTGTACTTGCTGAGCTGAGCTAAGGCATTGCAGGGATGGTAGCAGCAAAGTTTTCCAACAGCTGTGCTCTTTAGGCAGCACACTCTGAACAGGCCTATGAAGGGGAAGGAGGCAGGTGGAGGGTTGCCTGGTTGATGTATTGCAATGCTTTTAGCTGCTCACAGAGCATTAATTGTGGTTTATAGGCCCTGCAGGGATGTTTTAAGGATCTGCATTTTGTGTTCGCACGTCCTGCTTAATTCACATGTTGATTTTTCAGGTCCAAAAGGAGATGATGTTCACCCACCTGGTTTCTTGGTGTGCTGGGCTGCCTAGGTAATTTTAGTGAAATCTTTTCATTCTTGGGATAGAAGATAGTCCACAAAGGCAACACCTGACATATGATTATCCCTAGGCGGGAAAGGTGGCCTTAGCATAAAGACCTAGGACATCTATTACAAATTTTCTCTTCGGGACAGATTGTGAACCGCATTCCTCTGACACCCTTTCTGGAAAGAAATGATAATGCAACATGTGTCACATGGAACCATCAATGCTGATCTCAGTGAGCACCAGTAAACAAGGCTGAGCTCTTCTGAGTGAGGGTAAATGCTCAATGCATAATGGCACAGAAACAGGGCCAGTCTCTTCTGTAAATCCCTTAAAGAATCATTAGCACCTAAGTATTTACTCTCCAGCTTCAGACAAATGTAGTTATTTTATAACTTAGGTTTTTCTATGAAAATGCTGAAGTTATGGGTGATGTCAAGATGACTAGATGAAAACCAGCCAACTCTTCTGACAAGGAGCGGTACTTTGGTCAGATTTGCAAGAGATAAAGTAACAGCCTCATCTGGCAGAAAGCATGCTGAATTCTCCTTTCCTCCAGAGGTGTAGAGGTTCTTCTTTGGCCTTGGGAACCGACAGATGGCTGAGCAATGCAGAGATGGAAATGAAAAGTAATTAAAATCCCTTATACCAGACCCCTGGAATTATCATATGAGAGCACCTCTGCCGTCCCACAGTCTCGTATCTGTCCTCTTTTTCTTTCCAGCACCAAGAGTTGCAGAGAAGGTGGCAGCTACCATGGTGGACATCCACAGTCTAGAACAGAGCATGTGCCCAGGAGACATCTCCTCTCTCTCCTACTAGTTAAGCAGCAGAGGTCCTACACCGGGCCTGGAGGAGTTAAAATCCCTTTCAGAGAGATTTTATTCTGTCAAGTGTGACGGTGGATAGTTTCATTATTCATATTGAGGTTTTTTTCTCTTCTGAATGCTTCTAAGCCTCTGTCCTTGTTAAAATCACATGGCAATAAACTTTACAGGTTAAGTATTTATTGTCTAAAAATAGTCTTTCCTTTTATCAGTTCAAAATTCATCACCTTTCACTCTAATTGCATGTCCTCTGTTCTGGTATTATTGAGCAGTCTCTATGAGGGAATGATTTACTTCTTCCTGTCCAGAGGTTATTTTGTATCTATTTTTCCTATCCTAGATGCTTTAATCTCCCCATCTTTCTCCATTCAGAATGGCTCTACTGGCTTCTAATAATTTTTGCTACTCTCTGTTAGTACTATGTCATTTTGCAGAGCTGACATAAGCAAAGCCAGAAGATGGGGCTCACCCCTCTATGTCCCAGGCTTCAATACCACACAGTCAAATAGGTCTGCATGACACATTGACAGAGCAGGGACAGGATATTAACAGGCTTTTGTTTTTTATATCTCTGTCTTTATGCACACAAATGCTGTGTTGACATTGGCAACAGATAGCCTGGATGGCTTTTGCCTTACGGACACCCTTTGGGGTGCCATATCTGGCAAGGAAAGGGGCTATCAGCATTGCTTGCTGTGCCCTGCTGATGTCTATCATTAGAGTCCTGCATCATCATGGCTGTGGTCCCCCAACACATCACAAGGCAGCTCAAAATTAAGTTGGCTTCAAAGTCATGTTGCTGTAAAGATTTTTCCTTTTTTTTTTTTTGATTGAGTTTCATTTTATCTGGGCTTTTAAAATGCTTAGCAAATGCTTAGCAGATGTTTAGC
>VYZS01001073.1:17139-38158 GCA_013400695.1 Neodrepanis coruscans | reverse complement strand
ATTGCAGGATTATTTTTTATAATAATATTCCAAATATATTTAATGGTGCTCTCTGGGAAAATTACTCCATTCAGCAGTTCCACATTTCTGGGACCTGCTAAGAAATTTAACACTCTGAGGGCATGAACAGCGAGCTGAAGCTCCTCATTCTGCACATTCCACCAGAAAATATTTGTATTCCAACTCTGAATTTTTCTGCTCAATCATAGTGGCTCACACCCTCAGTGGCTTGCTCTGCACCCACCTTTGCTTTCCTGGAGTTGTCACAGTCTGCCATGTGAGAAGAGGCTGGAGGGGAGAGAGGTGGAGGTGTGCAGCTCCTGTGTCACTTGGAGTTGACAAGAGCTGGGGGAGAGGAGGGTCAGGGACATCTCCGTGAGCTGACTCCCAGCTACAGACTCCATTGTCCCTCCCTCTGCTTGCTGTGCCTCTCTATACACCTGGCGTGAACCTTGGAGTTTGGCTTTCAGTGTAGAGCCTCCTGAGCACCAGCCAGCCTGCTGCAGTACTTGGAGCATTAGGGAGACAAAGTTTCCAAGAGAGAAGCTGATTCCAGGCAGGTTTACACATACCCACCCCAACCTCTGCAATGAACCCTAGGCCAGCTGCTGCAGGTTGCTAGAAGTTTGTAGACACAGGAAGAACACAGATGAAATTCAAGTACTTTCATCCAGGCAAGGGTGTGATGCGTGTGCCCTAGTACCCAGCACTGCACTTGGGTGCTGGTCAGTGACAAATCTTATTTTGGGCTAATGGAGGAACTGTGGCATACACTTAACTCCAAGCCAAAGGGAACAACACAACACTGAGGTATCTGTCCGTGGAGAAGGATAATTCCTTTTTTTTGTTTCCCCGCTTTGGTATGGAGGTGTGTATTTTACTGACAGCTTCAGCTGTAAAAGAACAACAGAAAGATGTTTGTGCTAGAAGAACACAATCCATGACATTCTGGGGATCTGTTCCACTCTGCTCTCTGCATTGTAGATAACAGTAATGTCACAGTGCATCTTTCCAGCTGAACAGAAATGCCACAGCAGCAGCAGCCCAGATGCTGCAGCTCAGAGTAATATGCCATTGCATTTGCAACTATTACTTAGAAATAGTCTCCTTTCTGGGAATATGCTGTGCCTATTCTGGCTTTCCCAGCTGTGGTACATGATATGGTTAGCTGGTGAGAGGCTTAGAAAGACCAAGATGCTGTCTTTTGATCCAGCTTTCTAGTGCTGCTGGTAACACACAGAAACTGAAGAATGAGAAAGGATCCAGCTTGCATTGCTCTTGACAATAATGGCATTTTTGACTATGGTCAAAGTCCCACCTGACCAGGCTCACACTGGGGGAGAGATGCAGCAGCAGGAAGTCCTCTTTGTAGCCAGTGCTCAGAGCTTTCTCCAGTCATGCGTTTTCTCTGAGAACACTGTCAAAGCTGGGGGTTGAAGCAGAGAGGACTGAGAGCCTTTGTACCACAAGAATGAAGATAGAGCAACCTGTGAGCCTGGCAATGTTTACTTTGTGGAAAAAGCTGGAACTTTTGAGATCTTGTGTTCCTGGACTAAACTTCTTTTTCCTGAGAAAAGGCTGACAGCCATGTTTGTTGTGCCAGCCTCTCAATCAGTAAAAAGGGGATAATGAGTCCACTAGCAAATATTTTATTCACCTCTTGTTTTCCCCCACTCTTTCTAATTTGCAGGGCTCACTCCTGCCTGTGCTGCTGGATGACTTCCAGGCAGTGCTACCCTCATGCAAGCAGATGATGGTGACAGTTAGAGGGTCACCCAGGATACCCATCCAGCAATCTGTAGATTCCTCTTCAATGAGCTGTAACAGCCCTGGCCTGAGAAGCCTGTGGAGGCAGCATGGCACCCAGCATGGAGGTGAGGGGGGTATTACTCTGTTGGGTTGCTCCTGGTATCTCCTTAGAAGATGGGTGCACAACAGGGTCCTGACCACATACTCAGCACTTCTCTGCAAGCTGTCTGAATCCTTGACTGCCTAGGAGTGCACAAAAGTTTCCAGGTGGGAAATACTGTGGGAACAGACTGTGATGCTGCTGCATCGTCTAGCTTAGCCCAGAAGGGACTTACTTAACTGAAGAAAAAAAATTCATACATGTGCCCCAACACTCACTGATGCCGCTAGAGCAACACCAGGAGCAGTTCCTGAGCTTCGCCTGTGCAGGTGAATCATTTTTCAATGGATCAAGTTTGGAGCTTGCCTGTGCCCTCACTTAGTTATAGCCTAAAGCCATTCCTGGCTTTCCCACTATCTGCACTATGAACTCTAGCCTGGGCTGGGAGACTGCCCCAGCATAGGCAACAGACTGCTATTTTATGCTGGATAAATTGAGCCCATACTGGGTCAAGCCTGAGAATAGCCCAAGCTTGGTACCTCTCACAGACATTGTAGATATTTTAAGCCTGAGCTACCACAGCTCTATGAGCAAAACCATGTGGATCATAGAGCTCTAAGGGCTCATGACCCTCGCAAATCTCTTATTGCTTTTCTCAAAGCAGGTAATACAAGTTGACTGGAGTGGGAGAAACTTCCCCAGCAATAGGTGATACCTTCAGGTTTATTTCTGTTTCTCTTGGAAGAATCTAGCACCAACCAGTGCCAAGAACACTGAGCCCATCAGTTCCTCTTTTCTCATGGAAGTAGGCTAAGCTGCTGCTTCTTAAGATTCAGGAGACTGTAGAAAATATTTCAAGACTCAATGCACCAAAGCCTCCCTTGCTTCAGAGCTTTGATACATAAAATATGGAAACAAACCCAATCTTCGCCTTTTCTAATTACTATTCAGTGCTTGAGATGTGTCTCTCACATTTCTGGCTGCCATGGGAAGGTAGTGATGTGGAAAGCTGATGTATATTAAAAGACCATCGGTTTGGATCCGTGTTGCTCCTTCTCTGTTGCTGTACTCCGCTGCCTGCAGTACACCCTGAATTTCTGTAGGTGTTGCTGCATGCCTGCAGTCTCCCAGCAAAGCTTTTCCAAGAGGGAAGCCCACAAGTCCAGAGCATCTGGAGGGACCTCCTCTTTCAGAGGGGCTTCTCTTTCCTCCCTGAGCTCCTAAAAGTGAAGATACAGGTGAGGAGGCTGATCTCTGCTGTCTGACAGCAAGTCTTGAGGAACCAGCTATGGATGGATGGAACCAGCTTCAGACGGATGCCGAAAGGTCACTGTGGAGTTAAATGTTTACTGAAAATCATTGCTGATCTGTGTTGCATTGCCTGCGCCACTGGGTTCCTCAGCACTGGTCCCACACTGGTGGCTGGGGCCTGGAATGGAAACGTGTCTGTTCCTAATGTCATTTTTTCCATCCTGGGAATCAAAGGGCTTGTAGGTATTGCATTCCCAAGTGTGTCCCAGAGCATCCCACAAGTCTGAGCATGGCCTTCCTCTGCACTGGATGTACCCACCCTCTTGGGTTATGGGAGCCCACAAGCTCCAAAACACAAGGTCTGGGAGCAGAGGGAATCTCTTTTGTAACATTAGACTGCCAGGGACTCTGCAAAGTAATGTTAGAGTTACCAGTTGAAACTCACAGTGTTCGAGCCCACACATTTGCTGCTGTCCTGGGGATATTAGCTGAAGTCAGAATAGGGATTGATGTGACTGCTCTTGGTTGACAGTGGGTAGGCAGGAATCAGCTGGATCCCAGGAACCCGAAGTAAATCCCTGCAGATGGGAAATACTCCTTTATGACAGATGCAAATGCTTAGAAGCAAGGAAACTTCAAAGGTGATTATCCTGAGATGTGATCTGTGCCAGGCATACACAGAGATTGGAAAGACTCTTGCATCAGTGCTTGTAGTGCCATGTATCATGGGCATGCTCTTTGTGCCATGTATCAGCTCCATGGGATGAACACAGTGGATTGGGGGAAGAGGGGAGGGAGTGGGGCAGCAGGCTTGCAACTAGGGAGGGAGTTAGGCTGTTGTGCAGTTCTTCTTCCCTCCTACCTCCTTCCCTACAGCAAGCAATGCGTGGGGAAATGAGAGCGGTGGATCTCTTCCTCCTCCTTCTATGCCCCTCTCGACTAAGTCCACCTTGAAAGGTCTCTAATTTGCAAATGCAGGAGAAATTTCTCATGTGAGAAATTACTTATTCTGGTTTAAGAAAGCAGACAAAGAAAGGTAGTGATCGGTTTAAAGAAACAGCCCTAATTGAAAAACACCCAAACAAAGCTGGAACAGAGAACTGAGATATTCATGTCAAACCTGACCAGGATCTACAGTATGTGATAGGCTTGGCATAAATGTTTGGCATGTTTGTTCATATGTATTGATTCTTTTCAATATTTATGTCCTGATATGAAAGGTATGATGTTTTGGGGAAGCTGCAAGTCACTGATTGTCATTGTCCTGAAGCAGTGTCCTGTGAGCCCTGAGCTGAGGCTGATGTTGTTCAGAATCATCAGAAGCAACTTCAATGGGGATGCTGTTATAAAACTGTAGCCCTGTCCTAAAATGATGGTAGCCAAAGGTCTTAGCATTAAATGAAGTATTTGGCAAAAGGTGGGATGGAGGGCTTAGCCCTCCTCACCCTTTATCTCAATGTAGCAAAGCAGCCAACCCTGACTGCCTGAGGGGGAGTATCAATATGTTGACAGGAGTGCAAATAGTTACAAGGCCCAAGGAGTTGGGAGTGCCACCTGTAGCAGGGGATGGAAGAAATGCACCCCTCTGCCCTCCTCCATGTAGTTGTCTTAATCCTTTGCTCCCTGCCAGTGGCATAAATCATGGATATCTTGAAGGGTACTGCTGCTGCGACCATGGGGCTGTCAGACTGGGCTACCCAAAGTGAACCTGGCCAGTTTGATAAACTTTACATTTATTGTGGTTTGACCCTAGTTGGCAACTAAGGACCACACAGTTTCTTGCTCACTCCTAGCCCCTCAGTGGGATGGGTAGAGAATTGGAAAAAAAGTAAAATTTGTGCGTTGAAGTGAAAGCTGTTTAATAGGACAGAAAAGGAAGGGGAAAAATAATGATAACACAATTAGAATATACATAACAAGTGATGCACAATACAATTGCTTGTCACTCACTGACTGATGCTCAGCCAGTACCCAAGCAGTGGCCCCCAGCCAGCTTTCCTTGTAGCTTATATACTGAGCATGGTGTCATAAGGTATGGAATATCCTTTTGGACAGTGTGGATCAGCTGTCCTGACTGTGTCCCCTCCCAGCTTCTTGTGCCCCCACACCAGCCTCCTTACTGGTGTGGGCGGGTGAGATGCTGAAGAGTCCTTGACTCCGTGTAAACACTGCTTGGCAACCTCTAAAACATGAGTGTGTTATCAACATTATTCTCATCCCAAATCCAAAGCACAGCACTGTGCCAGCAACTAGGAAGAAAATCAGCTCTATCCCAGCTGAAACCAGAGCACAATTCTGCCTCAACTCACACCCTGGAACATTTGTTTGTTCTGCCTGCTACAGGCTTGCAAGGATGTATGGCTCCCATGGAGACCAAAATGCAAGAGCAACCAGCAGAGCAGAGCTGATGGCTGCTGTGGAGGAGGCACAGCATGGTGTTCATGCCCTACCTATGTTCACATCCTATGCAGGTGTGCAGGATCCAGCCGAATGCCCATCCAGCTCAAGCGTCTCGGCAGCTGTTGCATGTCCTTGGGATAAGTGTAAGAAAAAGACAAGTGTGTAGTGCAGCCTCTCCAAAATACTCTCTCATCTCCCAGAGATCTGCAGTTCAGAGACTCTCTGACCAGAGTTGCTTCTTTAAGCCATCAATAGGCTTGCCCTCCTTGACTTTGGTCCACTGCCTTTTGCATCCATGTTGATGTTGAGCATCCCCAACACCCTGTGGCAAGGAGCACCACAGCTTAAAAAAGAATTACACCATTTCTTGTTTGTTTCAGACCAACCACTTCCTATGGCTCATCAGCCTATTTCTGATATAAGAAGAGACAGCAAATATCTCTACCTTTTTCAAGTGCACTGAAATCTGCTTAGCTTACCCTAGACCCTGGCAAGTCTAAGGGCAGGCTTAGGCTACATTCAGCTTTCAGGCTGTATACTGCCCATCACTTTTAGGATTTGCACATTAGCTGGACTCAGATGTCACCCTAAAGTTTATCTTTAGCAAGAAGAGGAAGACATCACCAGATACACCTGCTCTCATGAAATGCCAGAGTCAAGGCACAGGCTGCTCAAGAGGTCTTGGCAGAGCTTGAAGCAGGGCAGGGTGAGATCGCAGCTGTGATGAGCTCCTGGTATTGCAGCCCTCATGCCCCTGTAGGCTTCCGTTTGACCGGCACTTGATGAGCAGATAAGATCCCTGTCTGGCTATGCCACTCTTGGAGCTTGAATACCTCATCCCAGACAGAGTATGAGGCAGAGATAAACCCATTCTCATTGGCACGTGCATCAGGGGAGAGATAAGGCAGTCAGCTGATAGGACTGATCCACTTTCTGAAGGGCTGCAGGTGGGTGGAAAGCATCCTTGCCCTGTTCTCTGAGCAGTGGCAGGAGCAGTGTATCTCTCCCAGGCTCTCCTCTTCTTTCAGCATTAGCCCTGCACACAAAGGAAAGCTGCTTTGCACACCAGCAGGAGCGAGCCTGGCCTTTGAGCAGCACAATCACCCCTTTCATTGCTTTCAGCTGCTTTGCTCCACTCTACACTCCCGTGAGGAGCTGAGAGCAGACCCCAGGCTGCTGGGAGCCCAGGGATGGGGAGCCCTTGGCCTGGAGATCAGCTGCCCTAGTTATTTG
The DNA here is from genome assembly GCA_013400695.1 of Neodrepanis coruscans. Taxonomy (NCBI): domain Eukaryota; kingdom Metazoa; phylum Chordata; class Aves; order Passeriformes; family Philepittidae; genus Neodrepanis; species Neodrepanis coruscans. Next base: position 31,425 of record VYZS01001073.1, on the reverse strand, counting down.
AAGCAGATGCTTAGCTTCTTTCAAATAGGCAGTTCTTTCTACCAAGAGCTGCAGCACTGTCAAAAAGGGTGACACAGCTACGGTAGCACCTGGGGGAGAAATCTTGGCCTCATGCAAGGATGTGGTTTTCAGGTGGGTCCTCATCTGCACATACCTCCCTATGCTGGCACCCCTGCCAATCCCAATGCTTTGACCTGGCTATCCCCCTGTTAGTTTGAGTGCCAAGATCTGGACCCCCACTTGGGGTACAGTGCATTGGTGTGCATTCACTCTTCAGGGATAGCAAATGGTGATCCAGCTCCTCTCCTTGGCCAGTCTGTGAGTGGACAGCTCAGCTCAGGAAGTGTTGATACTTGGGACAGTAAGTCATTCACCACTTTTTTTCCTCTTCCCTGTCCTGTATTTCAGGGCCTCCATTCATTTATTCATTCATTCATTCATTCATTCTCTCTGGTCATTCATCTGCATGTTTCAACATGTTTTAGGAGTTTGCCCTCATTTTGGATAGTTACCCAGAATACCCCTGCTTCAGAGGGGTGCACTGGGGAGTGAGGAAGGCAGGGGAGCAGTTGGGACCAGCATCAGTTAGGCTGCAGGGTAGGCAGGTCTTGGCAGTGAAAAGTGGTAAAATATATATATATTTTATTTTTTTTAAGAAATACCTTAGGACCTCTACATCATATTTGGATATCTGCTTGTCAAAGGCCAGCCCTACCTCCCAGAGTCTGCTTTCTTTAGTTTCTTTGTGCTTCTGAACAATCTGCTCCTACACATGTTAAGAAGCACTTAGCAAGTGACTAAAAGCCTCAGAAAAGGAATAACCTGAGGATTTAATAAACTGCAAATGAAATTATATAAAAATATTTCCCAGGCAGTTGAGTTTTCAGTGATTAAGAAAATACAATTTCCTGTAATTAAATCTTAACAAGAAATGTTATTAAAAACACTCTGTCCTGGCTTCTGTAATAATTACCCATTCCCCCAGAACAGTAAACAGAATCAGTCTGCAACACACATTGTAATCCATGTGTCATTTTGATCAAATTTACCTTAATAACTTTATCTGGAGAGAAAAGTTGAGTCACAGTGTCTGAAATGGAAACTTCTGCACATCAAATGTGACATGTGGCTGTTTCTAGGGCTAGAGCAGGGGACAGTCAGGGTTGGTGATACTGCCAGGACAGTCCTGTCCTTGCATAGGCTCCCTCCACAGCTGCTGTGGTACCCTAAACCACAGGGATTAATGGGCTTGGTGCTCCTCTCTGGATCCTGGGGCATATACCCTGCTTGTGGCTCTCCATCTCAAACTTACTTGGTGCCCCAAAACTCTCCATGGCATCCCAAACCTCTCTCCTGGGAAGCCCCGCTCTGCAAAGGTCATTTGTTCACATCCGAGGTTTCAGTCCCTTCCCACAATGTCTTTTGTGCCTGGTGAGGCACTCCTCGTGCCCCCATTCACACAGTATTTGATGATGTCACTGCCACCTGCATTTTAGGGCTGGTGTGCGGTTTTGTGCCAACACGTCCGTGTCGCAGTCTCCTTAGGTCTGATTGCGGCTGCTACAGCTTTGCCCATACTGCTTGACTCCTCTTCCCTCCCTTTGCCCACGGCTACAGCCTGCTGTGCCCTTTCTGCCCTTGCCCTCTTAAAGCAGTAGCTCCCTTCTTCCAGCCCTCGGCTATTCTCCTGCTTTTGGGCTCTCCCAGCACTGTCTGTCCCTGGCTACAGACAGAAGAGAGGTTTTTCTCCCTGCCTAATTGCTCTCTGCAGCACAGCTGTCAAGGCATCATGCATTTTCCCTGTGATCCCCACCCAAATGCAAGGGATGGGAATAAAAGGTGAGTGGAGCACAGCATGGGGAGTGCTGGCACATCTTTCCTGGGCAGAAGAGACTAACCAGGGGCTCTGTCAGCTGCTGACAATTTCCAGCCTAACCTGAAATCAGTCTGACAGCAGCCAAGCAACCCACTCACCTGGGGGGTAATTTTTAAAGCTGGTAATTGGCTGTCATTGCTGTTGTATCAGGCTACACCACTTGCCTTCCAGCAAATCCTGGAAAAAGATGGGGTGAGGAACCTGCTTGCACAGAGGCAAAGGTTTCTCATATGTGCAAGGGCAGCCACATGTAGAGATGGGGCAGTGGCTGCATATGCTGGGTAGGGCTGTCCTGAATGTTCCTGTGCTGTATCTTGCAGTGCTGGGGAAAAATACAGCCTCTGGTATGACAAGGAGCTGTTTGCAGCCAATACGAAAGGGATCTTGTGAGCAGCTTGCTGCAGAGAACTGATAGAGGATTTTTTTAAGAATGGCAGAAAGAATTGGATGGTGATGGTCTGGTACCAAAGGGAGGGGTGTGAGCTTGGATTTGGAATAGTCTTACTTCTGATACTGGAGCCAGCCACAGGAAGAGGCTGATTTCTCTTGGAAATGTTATCCAGAGGTGCTACAGGACTGAAGAACCAGTAGTGGCAGAGCATAGCACTGACCAAACTTGGATCCAATACCTGCAGGGACTTCTAACATTTCAGTGGTTGCTTACGTCACTAGGTGGAGATGAGTGAAGAAACTGGGGAGGTTTGAGGGGAGCAAAGTTGTTTTTGAAATACTATGCCATTTTTTGTCAAAAGGCAAATACCTGGCCATGCTGTACAATTTTGTTCAGTAGAACATTGCGTTTTTGCACCCAGCTTCATTGCCCCTTTGAGCTGTAGTTTAAGAACCTGCTGTCTTTGCTCTCCTCTAGTGATCCAGCTCCCCAGATAGATGAGCCCCAGCCCCTCTGCCTCCTGCGAGACACTGTAAACCCATGGAGGCTGTCCTTGTTACATTGCAGGAGAGGACTCAGCTTCTCAAGGAGAATCGGAAGCCTGAACTACAAACCCTGCAGGGGTTTCTACTTCCAAGGAAGCATGGGTTCAAGCCAGAAAGACCAGTTGCCCTCTGTCTCCTGGTCCTGTCAGGAGGTACCTGGCTATGAGAAGAAGACAGATCCTGCCAAGGTATTGCTGGCCAGACAGAATGACAAATAGGCAGAACATAAATGGTGGAATGCTTCCATCTATCTGTTTATTTATCTACTTACCTACCTATTTTTCTCTCCAACCTTCCTTCTTCTGCAATCCATCCATCTCTAACAGAGAAATGCCCCATTACACTGTTTGATGATATCATCTCCCTTTCTGAGTACTGTTTCTGTGGGGGCATTCATTACAGTATCATGGCATCACCTATGTACGAAAGAAAAGGCTCATAAAAGGCACCCATGATATATTGTGATGAACCATCTTCTAGCTCTGAAGACCTCCAGACAAATATGCAGCAGATGCCATGTCTCTAAACAAAGGCTTCTTGCAGGAACAAAGTTATTTGCTGTACAGGATCCAGCGGTCCCGCCAGCCTGAAAAGACACATGCTCCCACTGAACTGAGTCCTGCATTATTTCAGGGAGGTGGCAGGGCAGATTCCACAGTCCACATTCTCCATCAAGGCATTTTACTGGCCAATTTCTTATCTGTCAGAATCTAAAATGCCTGCTGCTGTCAGAGTGTTTGAACAAACTGCCAAATCTTTTCTCTGTGTCACACTGCTGGCATCTGTTTCTTGTTCTGGCAATAAACCAGTTTATACTGTCACGATCCAACCCAACGGTTCTCCTGAGTCAGTGTAGGATGACTCAGGAATGCAGTTTCCTTTTCATAAGGTTTTTATTAAAAACAACATTGGAGAGAGGAGTTTCTGTGCTGAGATGGTGGAAGCAGCTGGGGGATTGTTTTTTTTCCAGCATATCATGCAGCCAGTCTTCCTGCAGGGGATGGCCTTGATTCTTCTCTTCCTTCTGCAGGTGTAAATGAGGAGTCTTTTTGTGGAGTGACCCTGCTGTGAAGCAGGTGTAAGCAAGAGGAAAATCAAGTCCATCGAAAAAGAATTGGCAAAGTTAGTCAGAGGCTGCTGATTCAGTAGGTACTTGAGGAATATTCTCTGTCAACCCAGACAGTGGGGCTGTTTGCAGTAGAAACCAAGTTAAAATAAAAACTTCCTCAGCTATTCAGTGGAAAGCAAGGCTATGGCAGGGCTAGGCTTAAAATACAAGGACACTCCCTGTGAGAATCTGCTTACTTCTCAGGGGAGGGCTTGGTGTGATCAAGTAGCTCTGGTGAGAAGCCAGGGCGTCCTGAGGCTGGTTTGAGCACCCAGTAGCATTTGAAAACAGATATTTCTGAACATTCCAGCAAAGGAGAAATTATTTCAAAAGAACCAGTGTCATGAGTGAATCAGACCTGCTGCTTTGAAATAGAGTTTCTCACGGGATCTCAGCACCTGAAATCTATTGGGTGTTGAGTTCTTTCATGCTTGATGTGTCCACAGCAGAGTCTTTAGCTGTGAGCCCTCAAGGGTACAGAGGGATGAAGCAGACCCTTGTCTGGAAGTTGAAGTCAGAGCAACTGGTAAAACTTTGTTCAGATCAAAATCAGCATGGAGTTCTCTCCTCTATTAACTGCTAGAATTCCAGCTCAGGGGTATGAGATACTCCTGGTATTTCACCTTGTGCCTTTGTCTTTTTTAAGTCTGGCCTCTTACTCATTGGGAGGAGAAGAGATTGGAAGCCCATCTAGCTCCAGCACTGGAATATTAGGGGTTTTCTGTAGCAAAGGAAGGAGAAGCACACAGCTGGGCCACAGGCAGTGTTATGAAAGCTGGAAGGTTAACACTGAGACCTCAGGTAGCACTTGTGAGGAAGACAGTTACTATATCTTGTGCACATTGTGTCTTTGCTGGAGAAGCCTAATGCTCACTGGCTTCCCTGAGCTAAAACCCCCAGCATGCCATTACTAAACAGAACAGTGACCATCTGAAATATTGCCCATCTAAAGAAACCACTCTAGTAGCGCTGGCGGATGTAGTCAGACCAGAGCTGTGCTGATACAAAGTTCTTATCACCAGAGATGTTTATCCATCAGAAGACTGTCACACTGATTTCAGCGCTGAGTGTTTATCACCACTGGTGTGGTCCTACCCAGCAGTGCACAGGCTTCCCACCTCACATCTTTCCCCTAGCCCTGCAAACAGCCAATGCCTGCGCTCACTTGCCTTACCTCCAATCTTCAGTATCCATTGCTCCTCCTTATTCTAGGCAACAGTCCCCTCTTTCCTCCACCTCCTCTAGGGAGAGAGTTGCATGATGTGATAAAAAGAAGAAGGCTGTAAGGAAAGGTGCAGAAGGCTGCACGGAAAGGTGGCTTTTCTGTAACAGCAGATGCAAACAAGAAAACCTACAGAGATTGTGTGCCTGGCTCAGTTTCGTTAAGATTTTAAGCTTTTGGCTGATGACAGGTGTTGAGTTAAATCACTAGGGTCATGTTTTATACTAATTTAAAAAAAAAAAAAGATAAAAAAAAAGTGAGAGATTGTAAGCTGTTTTTAGGATTTCCACTGCCTTTGTGTTTCTGCAAAATTTTAATTATCTTGCTCTGCGTTTTGCACTGATCTATGGATATTAAGACTGAGACCTTAAGCTAGGGATCATGCTCTAATTTGGCATCGCTGTTGCATAGTAATACAGCTCCCTTGGCACCTTCTGCAAACACTGAATTCTTCTAAATGCTGCACTGGCTGTCAGGGCAGCAGAGCTCTCTGCTTTGGCTGTGGCTCTTTGGAACACCATCCACTGGATCCCTCCCTGCCCTAGGAGACCGTGCAATCAAAGTGACATTCTTCAAAGTCAGCTTCCCCTACAGATGTATACATGCAATTAGTAACCTTCTTACCCACCTGCATTTTTGGTATCAACCCTTCCTCTCTTTTGAAAACACCTCAGGAATAGTCCCTCTGTTATCTTTATCATCCATCAGTGGCCCAGAGATCTATACAGTCAGAAGGAATATGAAAATAATGTATTTTTCTCTAAGTGGACCCAATGCAGTGAAGATCTGTGGGGCTTTGAAGATGAGGAATTTCTCACCAGAAAATGTTAAGCTGTTAAAATTTTTATAGTATAAAAGACCATATTATTCTCTGGTATAAAAGACACCAGAACCAGAGGCAGCTCCTGATGAGTACCTGTCCTCCTCTTTAGTCCTGACACTTCATCTTTCTGGCAGATGGGTGGGCTGGGCTGGGCTGGGCTGATGACCAACTTACAGACACACAAAACTGCTGCATGCACTCATGTTCCATCTCTCTGACTATCTGAGGGGCAAGTACACTCCTGTGGAAGGGTGAGGAAAGCAGGCAGGTGCACAAATATATATAAAGTTGATGCAGGTCAGTGTTACCCAGTGCTAACTTCCTGGAAGCCACAGAAAGATTTTAAAGAACCAATGTGCCTGTTTGCTTCTATTCATTTGAATTTCGCCTGGCTGTTTTTTGAAGGCTTTGAAAAGGCTCTAAGTTTGTACTGTGTTATGCATGTTCAATTATACATTTCCTGCTCACAATGTTTAAATGGTTATCTTCATTATTATTTATTAAAACTTCTCCAAGAATGTCTGGACATTCATGGCTCCACATCTCAAATGGTTCATTAAAACATCCACTTTCCTTGTCAGAAACTCCACTCTTGCATTATGTTCTGATCTCCAGATTGAGTGAGAGGCCTATGTCAGGTGGGATAAAATCTTTATTGCACTGCACATCCACAGGACAGAGATGTTTGCGCAGTGTCTTGGGAATGGAGGTTAGCATAGTCTTTCAGCTCTCCCCTCTTGGTTACAGTGAGTCAGCCCTCCCCTACTGTTAAGCCCTGCTAGCAGGGTGCTGAGCTGCACCTGTCTTGCCCCTGTCTCCTCAGCATGGGTTAGGAATTTAAGTGTCACACCTTGATAAACTGGCTACATGGATTCTGGAATAGACCTGGGTGGTGCTGAGCTCAGAAGACAGGCAGGCAAAGCTGGCTGGCAGGGTCTGCACTGATACCTTTAATAATCACAATGGAAAGCTCATGGAAGTGCAAAGATAGTATTTGCAAGCAGAGGGAAAGCATACTGTCTTATGTCAGCAGTCCCCTGTTCGGCACATGTGTGATTGCATCTGGAGTACTGGGTTTGGGGCTCCCTGGGAAGAGATCCCAACAAACAGGAATAAGTTAACAGGTGCTGGGGACTGGAGCACCCAGCATATGAGAACAGTCTCAAGATTTCGTGAGTTCTTTGCTGTCTTCAGCTGTCAAAAGAGCCCTTGCAAATAGGATGGAAACAAGTTGTTCTCAGAGATGCATAGCAAAGGATGAGGCATACAAACAGTGTCCATGGAAATACTAATCAGACATAAATGGAAAAAAGATCTTCCCCATGAGAATGGTCATGTATTGGAAGAGGTGCCTAGAGAGTCTGTGGGATCTCTATACTGGAGATACTCACAGAAGGCTGGACTGGGTGACTTCAGAATTCTCCACCCCAAATTCTTACTTGGTTATAGCTAGACTTGCCACATATTGGTAGAAACATTTCATAGCCAGCTCTTCTCATAATAGTCCTCTAGTGATCTTCTGACAGAGATTGCTCCTCAAGCTATACCCTTTGCCTCCTGCCACCCTTACATAAACCACAAGTTGTCAAGAAAGACATTTCTTCCTTACTGGCCCCATCTGCCCAGATGCAGATTCCACCTTGCACTGTTGCTGCTAAGACTTCCCTCACCCCAGCCAGGTGTCCCAGAAGGAGCTTTGCAGATCTGTGAATCAGGTCACAGAGTTTCCCAAAATTTCTGAAGGAATAACAGTGCCACTGGATTTTGCTTTGTTTATTTTATCTTCCAATTCAAGAGCAAGCATCAGCAAATAAAGCTAGTAGGAGCTGGGCTTGGAGGAAGCAAAAAGAAGCATCTCTTCCCAAAAGAAGTAATTATTCTGCCTGACTCTGCTGCAGGATGTTATGCTAAAGTGTCCATTAGGACGCTTAAAGTGGAAAACCCAGAGCTAGTTACTGAGCATAATGAAACTGCCTCTGGTTCAGCAAGCCTGTGTGTTGAAACTGCATGAAAAGGAAAGGGATTAAGAGCAAGACTTGTATATGCTTACCCTGCTCTGCCCTGGTCCCTGACAGGACCCTGAGATCCTATGAGATACTGTACAGGTATTCTTGTGGAGGGGACAGCATTTTCCTCACTGCAAACCTCATTCCATTGCAAAATGGCAAATAAAAGACCTGGTGTCTTTTGTCAGGCCAATAGTTAAGACAATGAGTAGCCAGAGCTTCTGTGTTTCTTCGGAGAGAGTGCCACTTGCACTGGAAGCTGTGCAGTCTCTGGCTCTTAACGTGGTCAGCTGAGATTTATGAGGAATGTGACATTTGACTATAGCTGTGCAAATAAACACTGCTTCAGTTTGCTACAGGAAAAACAGCATTAAGAAAAACCCAAACCAACAAAACAAGCCCACAACTGGGGGTCATCGGGAAATTCATTATTTTTCAGTTTCCTGCTGAAATGAAAAGCAGAAAAGCCATCTTGTGTTGAGTAAATTACTCAGTTTGGAAGCAAATGTTCTGCTTAGGGATCTAAAAAGGTCTAATGGGCTATTAGAAATCTGTAAAAATAAATGACTATTTCAAGAATCTAAACCAGCTTAATTCAGAAAATGTTGAATTGGAGTCTTTGAACTTCTCAGTTTTCTTCCCCTCAGTTGAAATAATTCGCTGATATTTGCAGTGATGCATGACTTGGCATGCCAGCCCAAAGAAGAATCTTTCAGTGAGGAGCAATGACCCTGAAAATTGGCTCATTCTCCTGCTCAGGACTACCTTTAAAATATACTCTTGCTCCTTCCATGACGATTTTCAATTGTTGCAGCTGCACTGCTGTCCTTGCCCTAATCTGCTCTCTGGCACATCCCTGAGACATTGCTTCCCTGATGAAGGTCTTCTAAAAAACTGCTTGTTACAAGATTGTCTGTCTCATTTCACCCTTCTCATCCTCAAGGGTCTTCATAATTTTATTTTTGAAGTGACCGGGTGGCTTTAGATATGCCAGCTGGACAGTGCACAGGACTCGTTTTGGTTCCTGCTTTACTGCCAGCACGGAAAGTGCAAAAAAGCAAGAGCTGCAAGGGTTGCAAAAGCTATGTGGAGACCTGTGTTGTTTAGGAGGGGTAATGGTGTGTACCATATTTAGCTGGAGGTCCTAGGATCCTATGGTGCTTCTGCAGACCTGCGGGATAGCTCTCCATATAGCCGGATGCAGTTGATTTAAGAGAGGGCAATGTGAATGCTGAGCTTTTGTTTTTAATCTTGCAGTACTAGGTGGATATGGAACAGTGTGGTCCTGTGGATTTGGAGGTTCACTAAATAGTGAACATTTCAAGCACAGGTGAGAGTGCTGGTTGCATGGTAGCTCAGGGCTTAACTCTGCACGCCAACCCAAACTCCCTGGTTGCACCTTAACCTTGAAGCCTGCCTGTGGACAGTGTGGACATAGCCAGCTGGAGCCCATGATGAGATGAAGGTGGGCCCTGCTTGGCAGGCATGGGGAGATGAGCTGGGTCAGAGTGAGATTTTGCATGCTCTGCTGCAGACAGATTGCACATCCTTAGGAAAGTGATTTCTTCCTTTTGAGTCCCATCTCTGTCCCCTGCAAGTGGTGTGGGGAAAGTAACCTGTTTCCCTGGGGGCTGTGAGGATGGATTTGTCAGTGTTCACAAGGAGTGCAGCAGTGGCATTGGGGAAGGCTGTTGGGAGGACATAGTGGTGATTAGTCATTTGTAAATGTCTCCCATGTTCACAGGGATACAGCTGCTCACTAAGCCACGTTCCAGGCAAGCAGTCCCTTCTCTCAGCTGCTCTTCCTCTCAGTCCCCTCTTGCTTCCCAGAGCTGAATGCAAAATTAACACATTTATCACACACAGTCTGAAAAAAAGAGAGAGATCAATTTAGAACAGGTCATATTTGCACGCATCTGAGCCCAAAATAATGCAAACATGGCAATTCCATGGTTGTTTTTCATCTGAAGCCCTTCCCGGGGGTGGAACAGGCCCCTTGCCTTGCATTTCACTGTCCTCCGGCACTTGATGCAATATATTTTCACACTTAAGCGTCCAGTTAATCCAGCAAAAGCTTTTTAAGGAGCTAAAAATAGCATCTCAGCTGAGGACCCATGGCTGCTGCTGGCTGCTCCAGCACCCTTGCCTGCTGCAGGGTGCCTCCTAGGGTGGTTTTCTCTACACAGTGTGGCCGGGCTGACCTTGGTGCTCTGATTCTCAGAAGAAGACAATTTCGTTCACGGTGGACTCCCACTTCTGAACAGCTGGAAGAAGCTGAGAGTGGCTGCATTTCCAGGCTGGGAGACACTTTCTCTTCTGTAGTAAAAGGCAGAACACGATTTTACCCACATTTCCCATCAACAATCAGAAAATGTGGTGGCCCTGAAGGTGAACGCCCCACCTCTGTGAAGGCATACAAAGAAGAAGAAATTTATCTTCCAATGGACTGCCAGTGCATCTAGCCATACCCTCCTGAGGTCCTGGTGGGGATGAGGAGCAACCTAATCTGTCTTGGCCCTCGGAGCTCCCAGCTAATGCTCTCAAAGGGGTCTGTGGCCCAACATATGTTATGATGGGGTTTGTTTTGCTGTGGTGTGGCTCTGCTCTGTGGGGTTGATACCTGGTATCTGCAGTGAAAGAAACTCCCTGTATGGATATCTTGGAGGATCTGCCTGAGGAAAGGCCTTAGGAGGGAACAAGATCTATGAGGTGATTTAGATAGTCTGTTATACCACATTCTCTGCTGTCACCAACCCACACAGAGACCTGACACTGGAAGTGTCACTCTCAGGAGGTTATTTGTACAGCCAGGAGTGGATGGAGGTGCAGAGACACATGGGAAGAGCTTTTTATTTTTAGTCTATGCCAACCCTTCAAAGCCAACTCCCTTTAGTATGCTGCTTTCTCAGTTCTCCCTCCATCCCACCCTGCCTCTTGTCACTGTCACAGGCTCACAAGCATGGTGGATGAAAGGCCTTAAAAGTAGCTGGTTTCACATTTCATCACTGTCACATAACTTGCTCTCCTCTTTGCCTGAAACTGCTCCTGCTGCCAAAAATGCTCTTGGCATCCCAAGGTGTGTTCTTCCCTGACCAGCACCCAGCCAGGGATGGCCTTCTAGAGTCAGATGCCTCTGTAATTTCGTAGAGCCCCTGGATGCCTTTAGAGGAAGGATTCATCACAGTCCTCTGCTTCTGACAGCTGGAGACAACAGCGCTGACTTTCATCATGGGAAGAAGGGATGATCTGAACATGGCATTGATGTCCACACAGAGGTGACTGAATGGCTCTGATGAGAGAGGGAAGTGAGCCATAAGGGAAACCCTGGTGGCCCAGAGACATGTGGGAATGCCTTTGGGACTCTGTGCTTGTGCAGCTCAGCCTCCTGCTAGCTGCGTGCTGGGTAGCTCTGCTCTGCTTGCAGGGAGGGGCAGCAGCTGTGCTTCAGGTGCAGGGGACAGGAAGGTGACTCCTTTGGGGATTGGTACTCAGTCCCCTGTAGCACCAAAGAGGGTTCCTGTCAGGGGCAGCAGAACCCTTGATGTGGGGGCAGAGGAAAGGAAGTTCCACAAGGACTGCAGTGCTAGCACCCCTAATGCCTACGGGTAAAAATATTGCCTCTCCTTGTCACATCCTTCCATACTGGCAGGTTCAGGTCCAAATTATGCCTCTCAGACAAGCTCTGATCCTGAGGATGGATGGATCTGGGCAGGGACTTGTTAGAAAATATTTCCACTGTTGCTTCTTAGATTTCCTCCATTTGCAGTACAAACGGGTGAAAAGCTGGGTTGCAACCCCCATTGCAGGCAGCTGTGATTGAACACCTAAGAAGGGGAGAGGAGGGAGAGGAGGAGGAGAAAAGAAATGATTGAATTAAAAAAAACCCTAAAGTAAAGTAAGAATCAGTGTGAAGCAAGAGAAGACATTGTAAATCAAATCCTGCAAAAGGAGGCAGAGAGCAACTGCTTCAGCCAGGTCTAAGCCAACACCAGCTATTTATTCAGATAACATATTATTAGTGCAGAGAGACACTCACATCTGATATATATCTCCTAGTGCCAGAGAAATATGAAAAGGCAGCTGGCTCTGCTGCTATCAGAACTACGCCAGATGTTTTCAGCTGGTGTCAGACGTGCTGCTTGGCATGACAAAGCAAAGGGTGAAAAAAGCAGAGAGAAAGAAGGGAAAAGTAATGTCATCATCTTTTTTTTTTTCTTTCTTTTTTTTTTTAACACAAAAGGAAAAAGAAATCATGGCTTCCCATATTAAATGTTTTCCTTGGCAGCTCATAGCATAGTTGTCATTAATAGCTGAAACAGCAAGAGAGATAGCAGAATACATGGCTCCTATTTACCATTGTTAATCAAGCACTAATTGGTAGTTTAGACATTCTAGAATGATTGTGGGGAACATTTCAAAATTGTCAAGAGCCCAAGATCCATTCTCAGAAGTGTCTCCCAAATCTGATTGTCACATCTGAGTCATTTAGATGCTTTTGAAAATTTTTACCTGAACAGTCACAACTGAGACTAGAACATAAATTTTGGTGCCAGGAGCTGCAGCACAGAGCAGTGGCTGTGCCCCAAAGGTTTTGATAAATGTGTAGGAGTAGGAGAAGGTTCAGTCACCCTGTTCTACATCTGAGAGATTAAATTATGCAGGGATTAAGGGTGGCACCTATATTACTTAATTAGGTAATTAGGAGACCGCCCAGGCTGGTGTGTGTCCAGAAGCTAGCTGTGTGTATGCAACCCCACCAGCTTTTGCAGTGTGTCCATCGTATGGTGCTTGCTGATGCTTGCTGGCACCTCCAGGCTCCTGCCAGGCTTCAGACATTTCTTTTGTGCTTTGGTGATTAACCATCTCTATTGTGAACTCGTGGGGTATCTCAGGTGATGAGCAGAGAAGGTGTTGAGGGAGGTACTGCCTTACATGTGCAGATGTGCTTGTCTGTAGTTAACACTGTGGGAAAGGAAGCTGAGAGAAGTTGCAAGATTGCACTTTCTGCCTTTTTCATGAGAAAGAAGGAGCTGTGAATGTAGCATCAAACAAAGATAAACACAAATGCTATTGAGGAGAAGTAAACATGGAGCTGGGATGCAGCCAGTATAGTTACTTCCAATCCTTGCAAGGAGGGAGGTTCAAACAGCTGCCCACTGCTTCAGCACACAGAGCAGAGGTATCTCCCAGAGCCCAGGGGTGCTGCTAGCAGTGGGAGTAAGCTGGGGGGAACATTAATCTGCTTGTTGTGAGCTTGATCCCTTACATATTCTGACCTGGGCAAGGAAAATGTCCCTATCAACCCAAAGCTAGCAGCTTTTAGGGTGATGGGATGCAGTTGGGCAGAGCTCCTGCAGAGGTTTGCTCAAGCATGAGCAAAGCTGCAAGAGTGCAAAGAGCACTAGTTGCAAACTTAGCTGGGCTGTGTGACGTGTAGATATGGGTCTGGGAAGCTGAGTGGAAAAAAAGAGCTTTCCTTGAGAGTCACAGTTTGGGATAAAGTCAGGATTTGCAGGAAAATTGATATTTCCCAGTCTAGTTGGACAATTGAGCTTAGGTGTCTTTGGGGCCACTGAAAGAGGTGCATGGAGGATGATTATGCAGATTAATGATTATGCAGCCCTAACTGAGGCTATGCTTTGGGCCATTGATAGAATGACGCAGAGCACACTTGACCTGTACTTAATATGAACCTGAATCCCAAAAAAGCCAGCTAGAAACTTGGGCTATGCTACTGTATAACTGTAGAGAAAGAGCAATAATTTTTCTCCATCAAGAAAAGGCCTTTGAATCACATTAGCTGACATGCAGTGACACCTTCTTGGCTACTGGCTGTCTTTTCCTCTTAAGGTGAGTAAGGAGAGAGATATGTATGTGTGAGCAAGAGATAAACAGCCTACAAAATAAACCACAAGGCCCTGGAAGGTTCCTGTTCAGCTCCAGCCCACTGATAGCCATCTGGTGCATGTGAGCTTGGGGCTTGTCTCCTGATAGGCAACTCCAGCATTAGCCAGACCTATGTGTGCTGGCTGCCAGCAGTACCACCATCACTTCGTAGGGTGAAAACCGAAAATAAAACAGTCTCTGTTCCAGCCGCGCGGGCCAGCGGCCGGGCGAGGGGGAGGGAATGACCCTTTTGCCCCCCCGCCCACGTGGACCGGGGGGGGCTGCCCAGTGCCAACGCCCGCCGCCGGCTCCTCTGCGCCCTCCAGCCCCGGCGGCGGGAGCTGGTCCAGGGCGAACCTCGGTGTGGCGGCTTCGCCCTGCGCCAGTGGCCCTGGCGGCCACTCTCGCTCCCGGGCCGCCCGGCCCCGC
>VYZS01001073.1:0-16730 GCA_013400695.1 Neodrepanis coruscans | reverse complement strand
CAAAGACCAAATCTCTTCTTCCATCAGCACTAAATCCCTTCCTGGGCTATTGAGAAGGGGAGGGAGGGGGTCGCGTGCGGTTTCTAATTTTCTTGAGTGTTTTTCCTTCAGTCAAAGTCGGGCAGAAGCTCGCGCTGCTAGGGGGGTCCTCAGACCGGCCACGTGCTTCCTCTAATTACCCCGGCGTCTCTCCGGGGCCCCAAAGAGAGACCAGCACTATTTCAAGAGTGTCCTCATCCCAACACGGGCCCTGGGAAACTTAATTTGTTTGTTTGTTTGCACTTTATTTGTCGGGTTTTGTGTGTGTGCGAAATAAATGATAATTGTGTGTTTTCTTCATTTTGGGGTGTGTTTGTGGCTTCTCTCGGAAATCTCTTGTCCAAAATTGCTAAATTTGTGGTAAAACCATGACAAGAGCTCACCTCAGAGTGGAATGTGCTGAATGCCTCGGTGCAAAAGAGCTGTGTTCAGCTCAAAGCTAGAAAGTCTACAGATACAGAGATCCAGTGCAGAGATGGCAAGAGAAGTTGTCAGCTGGGGATAGTGCCACACTGACCTGCTCCCGGGAAGAGGACAGCATGGCACAAAGGCTGAGCACCCTCTGGAGGATGTAGCTGAGAGACAGGTATTGGCTGGCTGGGACTGTAACCATGGCAGCAGAATCTTTTGCATCGCAACATGGCTTGGGGACATGAAATAAAAAAAAAAAGGACCAAAACAGAAAAAGAAAAAACCAAACAATTAAATTCTAATAATTATATAAACTTGGTGGCAGATCAGGTTTGCTGAATTCCTTTCACCTAGGCAGGGCCCCTCCCTGGGCACCAGCTGAAGATGTGATTTTTAGAGGAAGCCAAGCATGTTCTCTGGGAAATCACCTTGTGAATGTTTAGCTGGAGCTAGGGAAGGGGCTCTGCCTGCTTCTGTGCTCCTCAAAGCTCTCATTACACTAACAGGGAGCATGGAGGGCAGAGCCATGGGTGCTAGCACCCTTGCTGTGCACTTAATAAAGTGCCTGAAGCTCCTCTGTGAAATTTTAATAAATAAGTGTCAGTGCCTCAGCAAAAGACAGGAGGGAATGACTAAACTGCTATTAAGCGACATGTTCAGACATGAAATCAAGCGAAGTGCTACATTTTTAAATTAGTTTTTGACAATCCTTTTCCCAGCATCTCATAAGGCTGCAGCTCCTGGGAAGATGTGTCCTCTCCCTCTCCTGCCCCTATGGCAGCCCCCTCGGTTGGAATCTGAAGTGCCAATTTCTCCTGTTGTGAAGATGGGATGACCACACTGCCTGATGGACTTTATGCTACTGGAAAGGTACCTACCTGGTGAGAGCTGGGAAAAGCACAGTGGGTACATCAACATGTGTGGAAGCTCCTCTCAGCTTCATCAGGTCATGTGGGTTCATAAGCTGCTGTGTGAGTGGCCTGTGACTGTTTCACACCATCACATAGCTCATGCTAGAGTAATGGGCTTTCTCTGGGACTGTCTCTCCTGGAGGCTGGCTGCGGTGACCATGCCAGACTCCTGCTTGACCTAAGTAAGTGGCTTAATTGATGATCCAAGTTCCATGGCTCTTCAGTATGCGGCTGTCCCACTGCCAAAACCAACTCTCAGTCCATGTTTACAGTTCAGACCCACACCCACCTGCCCATACCTTTCTCTATTCACCTTTTGCCTTATCCCTGCTCTCCTGTATGGCAGCAGAGGCTGGGATGAGGGATAGGGTATTGCTGCCATGGGGAGATATAGGTGTGTTGGACTCTCAGTGGTGTTGTAAGCAGACTGAACTGTATATGTGGAGAAGGAGACTTGTTCATGTTGCTTAGCACTGGAGAACATCCACCTACAACCCAACCCCAGCAGAGGGGTGAGGGATTCAGCCCAAAACTCATGAGCTCAATTTGTTTCAGCTTGCCTGGGATTTTCATGTAGGGGGCACAAAATGACTTTGCAAGTTAAGAGTCAGGGTTAGGAGGCTCATTAGTTATCACAGAGAAGATGGCAGCAATAGAGTGGGGAAGGGTGTAGGAATGAAGAGAAGTTCAAAGAGAAGCTGTGGACCTGTGCAAAACACTGTGTGTCTTCAGGATCACTCTGTCCCTCCTTTCTCAGCCTGGCACACTGCAGGGACTCTGCTGATGTTTGTGAAGGGTAGGACTTGTGAGCAAAGGGCTGTGCCGCTCTAACTTATGTGAGGTAATGTGCTGGTGGATACCAAGAAACAGCTGTTGCAAACTCAGGGATATGCTGATGCAAACTTAGGGATATGCATGTACATGCCCAGCTAGGAGCCAACATGCACATCCCTGGCTCTGATATATCACTATATGCATGGCTGTGGTACCTCCCCTCCAGTGAGACAATGGGGCAAGGGGCTCATGCAAATTCCTTGTCACACACACCTTCCCCCTGTCTAACAAGTCTTCGAACTTAAATTTCCTGAAGGTATCATGAGATTTTCTCAGA
The DNA here is from genome assembly GCA_013400695.1 of Neodrepanis coruscans. Classification (NCBI taxonomy): domain Eukaryota; kingdom Metazoa; phylum Chordata; class Aves; order Passeriformes; family Philepittidae; genus Neodrepanis; species Neodrepanis coruscans. The sequence continues at coordinate 14,258 of VYZS01001073.1, read as the reverse complement.
GCTCTTGGGCTGCATGGAGCTCATACGTAAAACTTAAAAAACCATCTGCAATGCCTCCCCTGAAAGCTTCTTGGGTCAGAGATGTGAAGATAGTCCACAGAGGGAATGGAGGGGGGCAGGCTGCCACCTCCAATGAGGAGGGCACCATGAAGAAAGGAAAAGTTTCCTATCTGACACTAGCTTGTTTATCCACTGCATCTGTTATGGACTATTAAAAATTAACTGAATCATGTTTGTCATTAACATGCGTTGCCTTTGTTCTCCAGGCTCCTAGAACCCACTTGTGGGACTTTTGTTATGTATTTTTCAGGACTTTGTCTCTTTAATTGCTAGCTTCTCTCTGATACGCTGATCTGTGGTTTGCAAGTCAGCTGGAGGGAACAGAGGGGCATTTTTATAGCTCCAGACCGGATATCAGTGAAAGGAAAGGCTCAGCAAGTCCCAGCCAAAGCAACCTCTTCAGTCTCTGATGCCTGTGCACCAGATGCTCCTTGCTTTCTGGTGGGCAGACAGCTCTGGAATCTTTAATCTATTGTGGAAGAGATGGAAGGAGGATTTTCTGAAGCTTAAGCTGCCTTTTCTCCTTTTCACCTCTTTCTTCCTACACAGTCCTCTGCTCTCCAATGATGTAGCTGGTTTTGGTACCCTGAAGTATAGTGTGGTGCTGGCTGCAGTGCTGTGATGCTGGATGTCCTGGGCTCCACTACTGGCTGCACTGCAGGAGCATGCATGGCTGTAGGTTGTATCCCCACAGCCCTTTCCTGGTATTAGTCCCTTCCTCTGAACCCAAGTGCTGCCTTTGCTTGAGTTTAGCTGGGCCAGGCAGGCCTCCTAAAAGCTTTTATAGTCTGATTCCCCGTAAAAATGGATGCAGTGTAGTAATCCTGGCAGCTGGGCTGGGACTGAGCAAATGCCAGCAGGAGGTGTAAGCAGCTGCCCCACTTTTGAGACTGTGGTGTAGGTATCACTGTTGCTAAAAGGAGGTGGGCATGCAAGACCATAGTGGTCATGGATCCTGAGATGTACCCTCCTGCTGAATGTGCTGGGGAGATGGGATGGAACCAGAGGCTGGGCTCAGTAGGAGTTACATAGGCTGCTCCTGTTGCCAGGAGAGCTTTCTCTTTTGCTGACCCTGGAGAAAGCTAGGAAAAGAGTTTGTAGGATAGGGTACTACCGTCAAGTCTTCTGGGACAGCCCATCACTCGAAGCTACCAAGTCACCCTGGCAGTCAGTCGGAGAACATGAAGAGATGGGTCAGCTATTACGATGCTCATGAGGCATGAGTCAAACTTCTGCCCACAGCTGCCCAGTGGGATGCTGAGCAGAGCTGACAGGCAAAAGTGAAACATCTGCTTTAAACCCTTATTCTTTTCAAGCTCAGCAAGTCACAAGCCAAGAGCTTACCTCTTTGAACAAAAGTGCCCAATGGAGGGGTACCAGGATCTGGGGTCTTTAGTTTGGGAGCAGGAGGCTCTTTGGCACTGAATCCTTCCCTTTGGCAACTTGGGCAGGGAAGAAACATTTAGTTTCCCTTTGGGTATGGACAATTAGGACTAAGGTTGGGACTCACCTCTTTGATCAACAAAAAAAGCCTAGACAGCATATTTCTGGACTTAATTCAAGGGTCACTGACTACAGTTTGACAAACTGTGCTATTAGGAAGGGCAAAGATAATCAGAAGTTTCTTGTGCCCTGTACCTCTATGAAACAATGTGATGGAAGAGTGGATCTTTGGTTGCAACTACCCTAGTTAGTCTCCTAATGTTTCATATCAGAAAGGTTGTAGATCCCCAAAGCAGTGATGTTCTAAGAGTGCATCAGTCTTTGGGAAGGTCTCAAGTCCCTCTGAAGATGATATAAATATTTCCCTTGACTTCATTAGTCTTTGCATCAGGGCTGGACTCATCAGGATCTCTACATGGCAAAGTGAAGTGCCACTGTGATTAAAACAGCCAGCTGCAGGGGTGATGGCAGAAGGTTTAGAAGGGGAAAGACTAGTGTCAGCATTTTCTATAAGAGCTCTAATGCCCAGCATGTTGAAATTTAATAATTAAAGGAGGTGCTTTCACTTTTTCTATTTCTTTTCTTCTTCCTTTTTTTTTTTTTACATAGTCTAACAGCATGAACTAAGCCATTCAATAATTAATTGACAAAGTCGAACTAAACATGCCGGCACCAGAGCTGAGGGTGTGGGATTAGCCTTTGCAGACAAATGAAGTGAGAAGTAATTTCTTGATGAAGAAAAGGAAGATATTAACATAAGATTTGTCAGGTCCCTCATAGGAATTCATCATAGTCAGTCTGGAGCTTTGAATGGGATTTGTGCTGCTAATTAATCACTAATTAACACTTTAATTTGGCTAGGCATGAGGAGGGGGAGAAAACTGGGGTAATTCTAGATTTCAACAAGAGCAAGTGGAGGGAGAGAGAAAGAAACCTTTATTTGTAGGGGGTGATTCAGAGGGAATAGGGACTGCTCATGCTGGACAACCTCTGCAGATGCTTTTGTCATTGGGAAGGATCCAGCAACACTGACATCCACATGGATGATCCCAATGTATCTGGATGGCGACTCAGTTCCAGTGAAAGCAGTCCCAGTTCTGCTTCTAGCTGACTCTATTTTTTTTAATTCTCATTGTTCTCAGGATGTCTCTGCTTTTGCAGATGTTACATCTGGTCTGGTTGGGTGAGATTAGTTATTCAGCCTGACTCTAGTCCTTCACTGCCCAAGCCTTGTTCTATGTACAGTCTGTAGAAAGAACTAGGTGCCGCAGTTAGGGTAGGCACCTCTCCTGTGCTGGCTGAATGTGGCTCTGAAGAGCTGCTGTAGCCACCTATAAATGGCAGCTCTACCTACAATAAGAGGTGGCACCTCAAGGTTGCTCCAGTAATTTAAATCTGTCTCACCAGGTTATCTGTATCTCTGTCTCTGTATGTGTATTACATGACTTGGGTCTCTTCTACTTGTGACATGTGGGACAGCTCCACTGGGAGAGACAGCGAGGTCTCAGTCAGGGTGTCCTAACCTGGCAGCTGGGAAATAAATAAATTTGTGGTGCACTGTTACCCTCCATATGCTCTGATTCCCCAGCTATTAGAGAGTGTCACCTTTCCTGTGATTTTTTCCTTTTTTTTTTTCCCCCTTTATGAGAAAGTTCAAAAGCATAATAAAGGAACTAAAACTTTGAAAAATGTTCCTAAGAGGGCTAGTTACTCCTTCCCAGCTCCAAGTTTATTCCCAGGACAATAGATTAGTAGCATTTAGGGCTGGAAAGGATCAGTAGTTTAATCAATAGATTAAAAAAGATCACAGCCATTAGTGCCAGACTTTGATTTTTACACTGCCACTACATTTTATGTGGCTGCCTCTCCTTCTGTAGCATTTTATAGTATTCAGGATACCTCTGTGTCACCCCAATATAATTTATGCTCTAATCTTATGTGATTCATCTATCCCTCTGCTATTTCTTATCTCTCACATGATCCTGGATCCATGTCCTTTTGTGTTTCTATCACTTACAGGTTGTACGAGGTGGGAAGCAGTCCCACAAGATGCTGACAGTGTTTGTGTGACATTTCCAAGGCAATCCAAGGGCAGTCTCTCTGCTGTCTGCTTTTTACTTCAGGATCAGCACCTCTTAATTTTGGCTTGAGGATGACCAGGGACAGGTAATTTGTCTCCCCAGACACTACAGCAGGATTAATTTCGGAGTCCTGAGCTATGCCTCTCCACCTTGAAGGTGATGATGTGGGCAAAGCGCCGGCCAGACTCAGAGCACCTTAGCAGGCTGCCAGAGTCTTCCTAGACAGAACTGCTGGAAATGGGGTCATTCCTGGTGAAGAAAATGTATTTCTCTGCTCTCCACCTTTCACTGTTTTATAGCAGCTGAGCTACTTCTCTCTCCCTACCCAATGTGTTGTTGATCTTTGGCTTGCTGATGGTGACAACTCCGAAGCACTCTTATGAACGACAAAGTCACAGACTTCAGGTGAAACATACTGCTGCCAGCTGCTGCAGAAAGGGCGGTGGTCAGAAGTGTCTCTGTGTCTTTTCTTTGCAAAGAAAAACGAATTGATATAAAGAAAAAACTTGTTTTCTGAGAAAGTCAGCTCTGAAGGTACCTTGAACTTGTATAATCTTTGTGCTGCCTCTGTGGCTAGATATGAGTAGATGGATTGGGATGCTGCAGCAGGACCAGCTACAGGCAGAAATGAAGGCACTGACAAATTACAGTGTTTTTTCAGTGCAGTTTATTCCAGAGACCTTACTGCAGCTTCCAGGGAAGGAGTTACCCTTGGGAGAATGCAGCAAGTTTTTTAACGTCTCAGGAGATAAAACCTTTCATAAAAATGCTGTTGGCTTTCAGCTATAACCTCTCTAAAGAGCATCTCAGTATGCTTTGGGTTATCTGTGGGTTGTATGCACAAACATACCCCTTTCTTATGTTGTATGCACTAAAAAGGAAAAGGTGTCAGCTGTCTTTTTTTTTGGAATTTTTGAGAGACAGAAAAACACACGCAATGTCATTGAAGAGAGCCACAAGACCATTCTTTGGCTTTCTGATGCAAGTTCCTGGATGAGTCTTCTCTAGATCTGCGACAGATGGAGGGCAATTTCATTTTCCCAGCTGTAAATTAATAGGCATTGAGGATCTCTACGCTGTTTCCAGATGGGAAAATGAAAAATCTCCAAATGAGGTCTCTAGCTTCATATTTCTATCTCTGTGGTCCCCCTTCATGTGGTCCCCTTGGGCATTGCTGTCTAGTAGAAACCCTTCAAAAGACTTTGTTTTCTGCTGATCAACAAAGCTTCTTCCCATCACATTTTCTCTTTGGGTTTCAGGGTGAGTTGTGCATCTTGACAGGATTTGAGCACCATTGGTAAGCCTAGACAGCTATGTCATCTGAAAAATAACTTCTTGTTAGTCTTCTGTCTTAGCTACAGAGTGATTTCTGCATTAGCTGTGTTTGCTCTTGTAGTGATGCTAGTTATGCCCTGTTTCACATGCATGAATAATCAGACATTGATTTTAGGGGGTCCCTGCAAACACTGAAGCTGTTGTGAGAATCCTCAGTACTTCATGAGGTTAATGTCTCACTTGTATCTTGATGAGGACACTGGAGCCCTTCTTCCAGAAAGCACCAGGAGGTCCTGTATGATTATCAGTTATCAGTGATATAACTTCAGCAAAAGTTATCTATTTCTAAAGCTGATCTGGGATGCACTGATCAGTACTGATCTAGAGGGGAACCTCATGGCAGACTAGAAATAGTTCTTACTGGTTCTCCAATGCTACCTATGGCTTCTAGGTTCTCCTGGCACATTCATGTTCTAGGGCCAACTGAGGATTCAGCTGAAGATGTGAGCATCACCTCGTGTGTACACATGGTCCAGAGGATAATGCAAGCTTCCTCCTTCAGCAAGAACACTAGGTAGATGCAATCCTGGAGGAAAAACTAACTCCAGCTACTTCCACAGTGGAATTTTAAAGACAGCAGAACCAGAGAATGAGCTCTGCTCTATGAAAATTCTTTGGACCACAGTCATGAAGGTAGGTGCAATCTGGGAAGAAATACCTGGATAAAATATCTCTACTTTTGGTGTGTGCTGGGTATATGTCAACACAGAATTGCTTCCCTGGTCTCACAGACAAGAGCCCCATGACATATCTCAAAGAGCCGTAAGTCCTGAGACTTTTCGATGTTAAATGGTACAAATCACATTCCCACTTTCCTAGCAACATGGAGGCTGGAGAATCCTGTTTGTTTTTTATTGCTTCACTGTGACAAGAATTATGCATCAAGCTTATTATTTTTACATTCCTGCTTTCTGAATAAGGGATGTAGGTAACAGTACAGTGTACCTGGAAAACACATCTGCAATGTTAGTTTAGGCTTGTGGCTCCTTGAAAGACCACGTGAACTATAAGGAAAAGCAATACATCAGAGCATTGCCAGAAAAAGCATTACATTAGTTTCATACAAGCAATAGTTTTCCTGCAATGGCCAGCTCATATGGGTCTAATAGGTTTCTATTGACTTTCTGCTGAAACATAGAAGTATCTGTGGTCAGGGGAGATTCCCTTGTACCAGAGGCTGCTGTGACCTCTGTGAGGGACAATTCAACACTTCCAAACTGGAAAATCTGCAATCAACATGACCCTGAAATAGCCACTTCAGTGACATTGAAAAAAAACCTTACAGCTTCATAAATCAAACTGCTGTGAGGAAAGGAAGCGGAGGTTCTGCAGTCTGAAACTAGATGGTATAACCAGTGGAAGGAGCACCTTGGGTTATAATGCTTGGAGTCAGTTTTATCAAAGTTTTAGGAGCAAAGGATGTTGTCCTGGATGTGTTTGATAGTAAGAGGATGGATGGCCTAGTACAGTCCAGGACAGGCGAATCTACAGCTGAGCAGATGGAGCTGAACGTACAATATATATCAGGCAACTCAGCTTCTTTTCCTCCTGGGGGAAAATGTCAGCCGTCTGCCATTTCACTGAATCCTGTTAGCATCTAAAGTAATGGGAGTGACTTGTGGAATTATGTAATGGGGAAATAATCATGTTTTTTTATAAGTGACAGCAAAAGGATCAACTGCCAGGTTCTGATCTGCCATGGCTTGTGGCAAGGCTCTGGCATTAGTCCACAAACTTCTCCTGCTATACTCTTTGGAGCATTGTGTGTGGCACTGGAGGGACCCTCCCTGAGATACATGCTTCGTTTCTGTCAGCTGCTTAGAAAGTTGCCAGCCATAAGTCACATGTTCATCTCAGGTCCATCTCTCTCCTGAGGACTGGTACCTTCTCCTTCCTCTCAGTATTGGGGATGGGGCAGAGGGTGGGGATGCTGCTGGTACCTCACAGAGCCATGAGGACAGAGCAGCAAGGGGTAGAGAAACATTCCACAGGCGCCACCACAGAGCTGACACCAATGGGCAGAGTCATGAGAGCAAGACCAGCCAGGGAGACCAGAAATGTGTCACCTGTGCCTGGGGAGAAAGCTGTGGTGTTCCTTGGTCCCCTCCACAGCCCTGGCTAGCTCAGCCTGGGAGAGACCATGCAGTGGGGTAAGGCACAAACAGCAGGAGTCGCTCAGACCTCCTTGGTCTGTCCTCTGTTTTCCCTCAGCAGAGTATGGCCTGTCCAAGAGGAGCCAAGGTGGAGTGGGATAGGGATGTGATGTGGGGAAGGGGTGACCCTGCTCTTAGCTGTCATTGAAGTGTGCTTCCCTTGGCAGCAGGGCTATAACTCTCCCCCTTGTAAACAGTCAGCGGTTCCTTCCTTCAGGCAGATGTAAAAGGAAATTCAATGCGCATTTACCAAGTCCCAGCCCATTACTGAACGGGTTCATAAAGCAGCGAACAAAGGCTAATCAATATGCTGAGTGCAGGGGAGAGAGAGCCTGAAAGCATTCGCTAATCGCGGGGGTGCTGCCAGCCTTATAAATAAGGAGGATCTCTCTGATGGGGAGTGGGCCCAGGGAGCAATTCGGCACCTCTCATCTCCAGTCACCCCTAAATGCCTCTCTCCAGTAATGAGCTCGTGGCTCCCCTTCCTCTCCAGCACACAGAAGAGCGAGGAGGAAGAGACAGGCGGAGCAGCCACTAATGGTGACTTGCCACAGGGATCAATAGATGGGAAGCAAATTAACTAGGATCCCGTGGGAAGAAATTTGTTGATATGCGAGGTGGCAGGGAGTGACATCGGATCCGATGGCTGTGCTTCGGAAATATCAGTGTGTAATGAACCCCCAAGGGAGCAGGAGGGAGGGGACCTTCCTGCCTGTCTGGGATGCTGTCTTTCCCCACCTCATCCTTCCATTAGCATATACACCACTTTGATTTTTTCCCATAACGAGGTCTCTCACTGCCTCTCTCCCTCTCTGAAGTGCTGCACTCTCCTACAAAACTTCTCCCATAGATGACCCTGGCGAGAAAGTAGCGTCCTCATAGCCCAGGGATCCTTATGGAGGGTGGCCTAGGGGGCTTTGCATTAGGACATATCTGAAGCCTTTTCTAAGAGGCTTGCAGCCTTCTTGCCCTGGAAAGGTGGAATGTGCTTAAAAAAAAAAGCCCTGGTATATTTAGTTTGCCTCATGACCGTCATGGCACTGTGCTGTGAGGTAGGGAGGTGGGCGAAAGGAGGACTCATCCAAGTATTGCTTACTCACTCCTTCCCTCTCTGGGACTGGGGAAGGAGGGACTACTTCTCCAGGCAATGAAGCTGGCAAAGCATGTTCTTTTCCTTGCCAGGTCTGGCATCTTGTGAGTTTTTGATTTCTTTATCAGAACTCCTGAGATGAAGTTGTCCTTAGGCCCCTCTGCCAGCAACCAGCAGAGGACACTGGAGGAGGAGACTGCTCCCAGCCAGCTGCTCCACAGAGCAACCTCATGGATGCGGAACTGTCATGAGGCTGGGATTAAGGAGCAAGCAAACCTTTCTCAACAGAAACTGATGTAGCCTGTCTGGACTGTTAGAATCGTAGAATCATTTAGGTTGGAAAAGACCTTTAAGATCATCAAGTCCAATCATTAACCCAACATTGCCAGATTCACCACTAAATCCATGTCCATATGTGCTCCAGCTACAGAATTAAGGGAACAGCCTAAACTGTAGAGAGCTTCTCCTGCCTTCATGCCTCACCTGCACTTCGGGTGTCTGGCACTGTGGGTTTTAGTCCTGGCATTCTGCATTTCAGCTGGAGCCAACAGAGCAGGCAGGAGGAACGTAAAAATTGACTGCCTGCTGGACCAAACCTGGCTGGGAAGGCACAGGAGTTGAAAGTTGTGGCACCTACTAAAGGTGGTTCAAAAGGAAATTTGTGTATAAGTAGTGCTTTTAAGAACCAGAACAGATTTCATTCTCTTCATGCTCACATTAGACAGCCCTGGCAGGAGGGTGGGTTGATAGGAAAGACAGTAGCAGGGGAAAACAGTGGGCTAAGAAAAGCAAGTCCTGAGCATACACAGAGAGCAGGATGACCTGCTGGAGTGTGAGTCATCTGCAGAGCAGATCCATATTAATACCTCTCCTTCACAGCAGATTTCAAGGCACAGCATAGCAAGGCATCATTTGGCTACTGAAACAGCCAGGGATTTCCCAGGGTAGTCAGCCAAGAGGAGAGAGCCTCAGACTCCTGGAAGTCACCGCCAGCACCTTTGCAAGGCAAACCTTGCTTACGGACAATGCTGATTGTTCTTCCTGGAACTGAACAAGGAGACCCTTGTGGTCCGTAACCTGGGCCAAAGCAGAATTCATGAGAGGGTCCTGAGTCCAGTGAGTTTTGTGGGGAACACTCAAGTTCCCTTGGAAGGCTGGGGAATGTATGAGCCTGTAGGGGCTGGAGATGCTTCTTTGGGCATGCAGAGGTGCATGTCCCATGCCTCATGCTCTCAACTCAACACAGGTGGAAGACGAAGCAGGACAGAGAACACCAGCTTATTCTGTGGCAGGCAGCCCAGGCAGCTCACAGTCAGAAGGGACAAGGATGATCCTCTGGCCGTGCTGCTTGTGCTACTCTGTCAGGAAAATTTCTCACTGTGCTGGTAGCCCCTCCTCCTGGCAGTTTGAGCCCCGGGGGGCTCATTCGGTGCAGATCCAGCAGCGAGTTTAAATCTCATTTAATTTTGCCTGCATGCACAAAAGAGAAAATTCTGTTGTTTCTGCTACTAACTGCTTGGCTGCCCAAAAACAGGCAAGATAAAGTGGGCATCTTACCTAAGCTATGGCCAAGGTTCAACTGAGCAAATGAACATGCAGACAGAGAACAGAAAAGGACGAGGACTTTTTCTGCCTTGGCTGTCCTCCCTCCAACCACTGGCACCTGAGGGAGTGAGGTCCCCTAGGCCTCTTTCTTGCTTGGGGGCTGGGAAGAAAGTAGTGGGACCAACTTTCTGGTACGGAAAGGAGAAAAGGGAGTCCTTATTTGGGAAACCAGAGCACTGAGTGTTCAGCATCTTAATTACAGGAAAAAAGAACAGCACCTTTTTCAGAGGCACCCTTTGTCCTGCCACTGGCACTACTCTGGCTTGCCTGCCCCAATCTTCTACTTTCTTCTCTGCTCTCTGTCAAAGACCCTAAGTGTATCTGGGCAGGCTTAGGAAGGCATGCTTGGGACTATGCTGTTAACAATTTGAAAATAAACCTTCCATCCCTCCTTATGTCTTCCCCTCACTGCCTTCTGCACCTTACTTTCTCATACATCCATTTCTCCTTCCTGATTTCCATCTGCCTTCCTCATCCTCCCTCTTCCTCCAGTTTGATCTCATCCTCCTTCTGCAGTGGAGCTGTGCCTTTCAAGCAGCCTATTGAAGGTACCTGCCGGACAAGCCTTTAGTTGGAAGAAAAGTGGTGGCCTGTGGTGTTGAAAACAAAAAGCATGGTAGTGGAGAGCAGGGATGGAAGAACTGGTCTGTATAATACAGGTCTTCTCCACTACCAAGTTCAGAATGACCCCTCTTGCCACACATCAGTCAACCATGCTGTGACAGCCACTTGTGAAGAGTTCAAGCATTCCCATCTGCATTCCCTAATGAAGACAGTGACTCACAGAGCTGTATGGCAACCCCCTCCCTTCAGCCCCAGTATGTGGAGCATGAGTTTCTCCTGGGGTTTCTGCTCCTCTGGAGGAGAGCAGCTCTCACCACGAGGCAACACGAAGGTGTGTACACATGACAAGGGACCTAGAGAAACCTGAAGGTGACTGAAGTTGGTGAGCTCCTGCCTCCTTCAGGCTGTTAGGAAACAGATGAGAATGAGTGTATTGTCCCAACAAACCCCCTTTGCATTGTTGACATAGCAGGGGCTGTGTGTGAAACTATCTCACCTCTTGCTCACTGTTTGCAGTAAGGAAAGAGATCTGTGTATAAGAACAGAACATAAGATTGGATTGGACACCCTGCCTGTCTGTGCCAAAGACCTTTGAGTTTAAGATGATGTCTTGATTTAGAGACAACTTCTATTGGGACTGCTTGACAGGATCTTCTGGGTCTTATTGTTCCTGAATCAGTGAAGCCTGGCTGCTTCCCCAGCACCATCCAAGCAGTTTTCCTGCACACAGCTCTGCCCAAAGACCCAGTGGGTATCTGAAGATCTGCTTGCTCTTTCTGTGGTATCCTGAGATGGTGCCTGCAGGATGGATGGAATTCTGTGTTCAGGACCTATGTAGTGCAGCTAGTAAAATACTGTGATGTTGGAGATGTAAGTTCATATAAGCAAATGCTCAAGATTCCAAAAAGGCAGCATTGTATCATTCTTCACCTGTCTTCACCTGCTTTGAGATCATTGAATGCAACATTTAATATAAATGCAAACCAATTATTATTTTGAAAAAAAATATTAATTTCCTCCCATTATACTCACATGCACCAAGAAGTACATTCCCATTGCCAAGCATTTGTGCATAATCTCTAGAGAGTGGCTTGTTTGATGTGTTTTTCCAGTGTAAATAAATGCTGGGGAATGAAAGGTTCTACTAATTGAATTTCTTCTTGTAAATTTAATATGCTGTTCTAGACAAATGTGCCATCAAAAATGTGCATTATTTTGTTCATTTGCATGGTCATCATTGAAATTCAGAGAACACATCTGAAATCCTAGTACATGGCTGGAGGAAATGGTCTTTCCAGCAACCCACAGAAATACTGTGTGGAATTTCAATATTTGTATATCTAAAATGATTGGATCCAGTGACTACAACTGTAATGCTGAAATGTCCCCACTGTGAGAGAAAGTACAGTTTCTTAGCTTTTCTAACTTCTCACATATTGATTCCTTTGAGGTGTAGAGTCCCTCCTGTGCTTGTTCTCTGCCCAGAGAGGATTTTAAAGTACAGAGGAATGGGACAGGGAAAACCTATAGGTTTTTCTATAATTGTGCTTTTTGTACATTGTAAGAATTTTGTCTGGGTGTAACTTGGCACCAGTCAGGTATCTTTTGCTCTAATTCACCTGTTATATAGCTTTTATGGAGAACTGACAGCAATGAATGACCTGTTTGTGAGGACACAATTGATTTGAAAGACCTGAGTGCAGAAGGTTCTTTTTATATATGAGTCCTAGGAGGGTCTGTTACATTTCTTTAAGCTCTTCATCCATATCTCACACCACAGAGGGTCATGTATCTGCTGCAAACCTGGTGTGATACTTTTGAGCCTGTTGTGTGGAATTTCAGTGAGAAGGTTTGGAGGTGGAGGAAGCTCCTGCTGGCTGAACTGTAGGAAGGAAAATAAAGCAAAGTGGAGGACATCATTATGCCACTGCCCACGTGCTGAGTAGGGTATACAGCTCTGGCTTCTCCAACTCAAATGCCTTCTATATAACAGAGCTAAAAAAAGCTCAGAAGAGCAAGGATGACCAAAGGTGGGGAATGACTTGGGTGTGAAAAATTATTAACTGGGCTAGGACTCTCCTGTCTGAAAGAGACAAGTAAAGAGCTGTGAAATTGTGAGTACCACAGAGAAAGAGCAATTGTCCTGTTCCAGCATCAGGACTAGCAGGGTTCAGAGGGAACTGGCAGGTGGTCATTTCAGAAGATACTAGAGGAAGTGACTCTATGGCAGTGGCATTGATGAGCTTGGGCAGTGGGCATCTAGAGCATCCTAAATATGAGTGAACAACCCTGTGGAGGAAAAATCCACCATGAAGTATTAAAGACAGGAATGCCACATGTGTCTTAGGATGTCTGGAAGACAAAGATGGCTGGGAGAGTAATCTGCATAAATCCCATGGTGTGCTTGCCCTGCCCTCATCTGCTGCTGGTTGGAGACAGGCTGTTGAGTGAGATGGATCTCTGGTCTTACCTGGTATGACCATTATTTTTACTTTCATGTCTATTGCTCAAAAACACCCTATGGTAGTCAGCTCAGCTCTAAGAATACTAAACTTCAGAAAGTTATGTAACTATAATGGCATTATCTTCATGCCATTAAGTGTCACTAGGTCTCTACTATGGGTTAAGCAGAACCCTGATGAGCCAAGGGAACAAAATAATTGCAGACTTATGCCTGAAATCATCTATCCCACTATTGACTACAATTCAGCCTATGAGCAGTAATTACACCAATTAACCTTTGTTCCATTTAACATTAGGAGGGCCATAGGATTACAGTTTTTGTAATTAACCTCCTAAAGAGGGATGTATCCTAAACAAAGAGAGATCTCTGTGTCTCCTAAGCCTGTGCAGAAGCAGGGAGAAGGAGAGATGAGGGTAACTGAACAAAAGGAAAGAAGGACTAATGCCCACTTAGCTTTGCTGTTGTCTTGCAAAGGGAGGAGCTGCTATGAGCCCTTGGATCTCGTGAGCCTCCCAGATGGGTGGCAGTTCTACACCAAGGGCCTTGGATCTAATGCCAGGGAAAGGAGGGACACAGAATCAGGAGTGGGGAAGGAGTAAGATTTCAGGGCCTAAGTAAGGGTGAATGAAAGAAGCTCCCACCCTGGAAGGACAGCCTGTGTGGTATCGCAGCCCCACTGAGATCAAGTGCTGAGCTGTAGACCCATGGGATGCATAAGACATGGTCTCTGCTGCTCTGTCAGAGGGTCAGACAGCAGAGCTGGCCTCAGGGGGAAAAAACAACAGAGCAGCCATTTAAAGGGAAAAATGGAGAAGATTCACTGAGCAGTAATGGGAAAGTAATTGAGCTAAACTGAAATGTAATTGGAAAATAATCATGGTGAGCAGCAGTTTAACACATTTGGTAATCTGAACAGAAGGTGCTTTATGAGTTTGTGTTTAGCCCCATCTTGGGGCTTCTGGTGTGTCTATAGTATAGCCAAATGGCTTTTTCTGTGGCTTGGGACTGGAGCCAGAAACAAACTCTTCTCCCTCATCCTCACTGCCCCCTCTGTCTCCATATGCAGCGTCAGGGCACAGCAGGAGGAGGAACCTGATTTCTCCAGTGGGATGGGAGAAGGATGATACCACCCGCAGCAGAAGGGTGCTGGCCAGGGAAAGATCCCACTTGCTGCTGGGAGACCCCACTTGCTTACTCCATGTTAGCCAAGAGTATTTTCGTCCATTCTTTCTGTGTGGTGTTCTGCTCCAAAGCTGCTTATGCAAAATGTTCAATAAATATCCCCTGAAATGTGGAGGAAATGAACAAGGTAACGTGAAGAATAATGAAATGTCCCTCAGCCTCTGGGGAAGCAATATTGACCAGTCAAGGAGAGAGCTCATAATGAGGCCCTCTTTAGCCAGAGAGAACAGTAATAGCCTTCCCTTCCACAGCCCCCGCTTTGTCATCCCTGTAAATTGTGT